>JBBYHK010460607.1:0-21272 GCA_038382065.1 Adansonia grandidieri
AATTCTCATATTTAAGCATGTTCTTTGATTGAATGTTTGCTAAAATGATTTTATTAACATATCATAAATGAGCAAATGATTTTCTAACTTATGGAAGTTTGTTACAATTTTCTTGAAAAAAAATTTTTAACCTTTCATGTGGTATCTATTGTAGTGTGCATATGTACTAAAAATTCAAAAATTTGCATCTATTGTGCACCAAAACACCAATTTGATTAATAACCCTTAGCTTTGAATTAATCTACTTTCACCTTCTTGATATTCCAAAAAGGGGGAGAATTTTAGCGGTTAATTTGCTTGCTTGTACTTCATTTATATACAAATAGGAGGATCTCACATGTGCTTACATTATTTATATTATTGAAATCCTTAATATTGTGTGTTGGTATTCTTGATATATATATATATACATGCTTATGCTAGCAAATAGGAGGATTTCACATGTGCTTACATTATTTATATTATTGAAATCCTTAATATTATGTGTTGGTATTCTTGAAGCCAAATATGACAAAAAATGCCATTGCCAATTGTTTCAAAATAAAATCTTCAAAAAAACCCATTTCATAATGCTTTTATTAAGGGGGAGTTTTATTGAAAAGCTTTAAATGATTAGGGTGGAGTTTTATAAGCAAATTCACCTTAAGTTTTGTCATATCAAAAAGGGCGAGATTGTTAGCTTTGAATTAATCTTAGTTTTGATATAACTAAAACTTAAGCTTAATTAGCTTGTATTTAAATATTTTCAAGATTAGTATTTTTCCATGAAATATTTCATAAACACTTTGAAAAATACTAGAATGTGTTTTAACTTCTTCAAGCACTCAAAAATATGTTCTTAATACATATTTTTATATAAAACATTTTTTAGATAAGTTTTACATGTTTTAAAGTCATGAAAAAACTTTGAGATTGATTTTCATGTGAATTTACTGATACACTATGTGTATGTATCAATACAGTACTTGGCAGTAGCTAAACAACCTTAAAATGCAAAAATCACCGTTCATGTATCCAAACAAAACATTCTGTATCGATGCAGGATTGTTTATGTATCGAGACAGATCTTTCCGTATCGATACAGGGCTGTTTAATGGTCATATTTTGGACCGTTAAACACAATGTATGGATACCCACTTGATTGTATCGATACAGAGGGACAGGGAACAATGGGAAATGATATTTTGACGGCTCCAACGGCTATATTCCTTCACCAAATGTTCCCACCGACTAGAATAATGATCAAGGTTATAAATAAGTCACTCCAACACCTTCAACAACAAGAAGAACTAAAAGATTGTGCTTAGAGTCATATCTTTCATTTTTTCCATCATTTTTGCTAAGTAGTTTATTTTTGTATAGGATTAATTCTTTCTATTTTTGTATTCTTCATTTTGCATCTTTAGATACATATTTTCTATAAGCCAAAATTCTTGTAAACACCTATCCTTTAGAGGTTTTATTTGTTTATACTCAAATCCTTATAAAAAGGGGAGGTCACTACTTAGCCATTGAAAAGTAGAGAAGGTTTCTACTTAGCCTTCAAAAGTAGTGAGAGAGGGTTCTATCTTAGCCACAAAAGATAGGCGGTAGAGGTTTCTATCTTAGCCTTGAAAGATAGGGACTGTAAAGGTTATACCTTATCCTTGAAAGGTAAACAATTCAAGTTTGTGAATTACGAAAGTCCTAGGTAGGTGAGGCCGAGGTAGAGTACGTAGGCAATTAAGGTCGTACCTCTATAAATCATCGAGTTTGCTTTCTTTTTCCCTTTTCTTTCATTGTTTATTTTTATTCACTAACTTGCACTCCAAAGTTTATTATTTAGACTTCTCAATTTTTTTATCAAAGTTTTAATTTACTAAAATTTTGAGAAATCAATTCACTCCTATCTTGATTTCTTTCACTGCTAAAAGGTCTAATAAAGCTATTGACACACTAAACGTGACTTCCAGAATTAATTCAGAGGCATCCGAATACCTCAGAATAGTGGACACTATATCCAATGGGAATTAAAATAGGGATAGATCTGACCTTTCTAGTTCTCTGAATTTATTTTGGATTATTTTTATCACATAAAATCACCAAACCATATTTTATGACTTTTGACTCATTATACTTCATCCAAGAATATTCAAAAAAAAAAAACTAGAAAATCGTTTTAGCTATCATGTAAATTTTTTTAATTGGACATCACTACATGGCACAGCAAGTCCAACCACCTTTCAGTTCGAATTTTCTTCGTAATTCGGTCGAAATATTCATTAGACAAGCTATACATGCTTGGAAAGCTTATTCATTCTACTTTTATCTAAAGATATTAGAAATTTCACAAAAATGATTATCCTCACCAAAAACAATTCGAAATACTAATCAAGCAATGAAACAGAGCCATGCAAATAGCTCTAGGATTTTACTTTATTTGTTCGACCACGAAATCAAGTGTTTCAATAACCTATGACATAGCCTAATCAATGAAGATTATCAGAAAAGTACTAAGAAAAATTAAGACAGCTTATAACCTAATCAAAATATATCTTTTCTGTGAGACTATAGTGCTAGACTACAATAGTAGCTCTGATTCAACTTGTAATCACGAAGCCTTTTGTCACATTTTTAAAACACATTTTGAAATGTTTGAACATCCAACAATGAGGCCAAACAAACTCTACGAATGTTATATATGAAGAATGAACGAAGATTCTTAAGTGGCAAGATCTAAAAACATGTTTTTCAACATTAGTGATTTGCATTGGAGTCATGCGAGTGTTTTCGATTCTATCACTTTTATTTATCATTATTTATTCTTAGGAAGTGAATGGCACACTGATGCCACACACTTAAGTGCTGAAACCAACAGCCAAGGTAACACCAAACAATATTATTTGACTCATCTAAATAACACCTAATGACTCACATTAAGGCTTTCCTAGTTTAGACTCAAACAAGCAAATTTAAACTTTTAAAAATATTTTTATTTTGCTCTAAATCAGCTTTAATTCAAGTATTTTATTTCATTTCCCCATGTTATTTATTAAAGCGATTATTAAAAAACACCAAAATTTGATTCACCCATTAATTAAGTGAACCAAGATTGGCCTTTAAGGGATCTTCTAAGAAAACAAGGTTTTATTCAACCTAAACAGACTATCATACATTTTATCAAACGCGTGGTATACTAACCTAAGTTTCTAACAACTAATCATCCACAAAACATATTCTAAACTTAAAACTCAACATGACCAAATTTTCCTAAGCTAACCATGCACATCTACTTATCAATTCTCATCAAATTCTCATCATATAACAACTAAATGCTAGAAAACAAGCTTAGATCCAATCCAATTAACATACTTAACAATTAAAACATGCTTTCAATATTTAAGCCCAACAATTAAATAAGGTTCTAAATTCATTCAATTAAGCATAAATTTCAGCTTACCTAAGTTTAACTCATCTAGTTTTCACCATTTAAGCACTAATTATGTCAAGCACACTCAAGTTCACCTAGAATCCACCATGATCAAACCTAAAGGATGCTTCTCTAACTTGTTCAAACACTTCACCTAGCTCAAGGACTTATGATTTCATCATTTTGCACTAAGTTTAAGCTTTAATCAACTAGGTTGTAGTTCAAATCAGCTTATTGTAGCTCAAAATCAGCAAAGATCATGTGAAATTAAATCTAATAAGCTTAAGATCAACCTAATGTAAGCTAGCCGAACTAAGCTTTTATATTTTCATCATGTTCAAACACCTTATTAGGTTAAGATATTATGATTTCATTAGATAAACTTCAAGATTTCAGCTCAATATCATCAAATCCTAACTCAATTAAATTTAAGCCATCATAATCCTAGGAAACTAGGTTGATCGAAACATAGATCAAGAATTTCTCCCTTGTTTGAACCTAGGTTTAATCCTTTAAACATGATTTCAAGTTAAATTTCAGAAATTAATCACTCAATCATGCTTAGAACAACATTAAATTAAGTAAATCATAGCTTAAATCAACATGCAAACATAAGATCACCAAGATTCAAGTTGTCCAAACACTAGATCATAACAATGCGTCATGGTCAAATCATGTATAAGCAAAGAAAATCATGTTCCAATCATCTAAATCATGAAATTGAAATAAATTTAAAGAGAAAAGATAGAAATTATACCTTCTCCTAGCTTGCTTCCCTCCTAAAAATGATAAAAACTTGAGAGAAAAGAGAATATTCTAGATTTTCTCAAAGCTTGCCAAGTGTATAAAAGTTATGAAATCATGGCTAATCATCTCTATTCTTAAGCCTCTAAGTTGGTGATTCAAGCTTTAATCACCCTTGGGAGATCTTATCTTAATCACTAACCATCTAACTAATTTTAGGGGAAATTACATTATTGCCATTAATGAAAGATGAACAAAATTAGCACATTATGCACATGTTGAACTCGGTCAAGCTTAATTCCTACAATAGTCTTGTATAACTTTTATTCCATTAAATTGATAATGATCTATCTATGAAAAAGTGCAATTGAATGTTCCTTACCATATTAAAAATATGTCCTAATGACTTTTATAAAAACCCTATTTTGTTTGGGCCAACATTCAAGGTATCAGAAGTCATCATTCGAGGCAACATTAAGGTCATTCGAAGAAGCACAGGTCAATTTCCTACTATTCTCAAGGAAGGTATAGAGTTTGGAGAGTCAAAGATAAGAAAAATACATATTTTTCTATGTATGTCTTGATACATAGGTGTGAAGTTGTTGGAATTAACCATGCAAGTGCAAGCATCATAACAAGTAATATAGTGATAAACTAGAGTGTCGATCCGATGAGGAATTGATACTAAATTTGATAAGTACAAAAATTAAAACAACTTAATCTTACTCAAACAAACGATTAAAAATTATAAATTACAACAATAACTACTACTACTACTAATAATAATAATAATAAAGCAAATAATAAATAATAAAAGTCTAGGATTACAATTTTCTTCAACACTTTATTTGAATAAACCCTACTCTCTTAACTTGATTAATGATAATAAGCTGTTAACCTAAAGTTCTAATTTATTCATAAGTATTTTTCGATGGTCTTACAAAAATATCTCTCTTAATCAATTTACTATATTCTTACGCAAATTGCATTAAAAGAAACTTATTAAGCTTAGACTCCAATTTGATTACATATGGCATGCTCGTATATTCCTATCTGACATGCAGATTAATTCATCCTAATAAATAAATATGAAGCATATGGCATTCAATGTAGGTCTAAACATAAAATTCCCTTTTCCAAGTTTATTAAGGTTACCAAATCAATCTATTTGGTGATCAAGCAAATAAAAGCATTAAGAACAAGATTGAACAAACAACTCATATATCAATAAATCAAAAATGGAAAATAAAATAATCCAAATTACATATTGAGTTTAATTGCAACCCCTAGAAAAATAAATCTAGCTCATAATAAATATATAAAATATAAAACCAAGGAGTTTACCATCATAAATAATACAAGAAAGATAAAAAGAGTAAAAAGAAAGAGAAAACTAAGATTGGCCAGATCTTTGATCTTTAAGCTTCTCTAAAATCTCTCTAGTTTCTTAAATATTATGGTGGCTTTTTTCCTCTTATGAAAATAGAGAAAAATAAAACTATAAAATATCTAGGATGTCTATAAGTCTAATCCTAAGAGTCATATTTATATGCAAAACCTCAAAGGTAAAAACTTGATCTTTAAGTAGCTTGAACATATTATTTTTAGAAATTGCCAAACTTAATCATTTTGCTTCATTTAGTCCACTTCACTTCTTGATTAAGTTGTTTCATTTTTGAAAACTCCTTTATATTTTGACCTCCAAAAATATAGAAACTATTTAAATAATTAAATAATTAAAATATAAGAAAAGTAAATAATGCTAAACTAAAAACTACTAAAAATAAATAAAATTATACTATTATAAATAAAATTTAAATAAAAATTGCTAAGACTTAGCTAATTTAATATGAATAATGAGACTAAATAACTCTATTTATAGATTTATCACACACCCCACACTTAAGATTTTGCTAGTCCTCAAAAAACAGAACATAAGGAAGAAACAAAACCAAATGAATGAAACGAAATAAAATGAAACAAAAAGAAATCTATTCCAATAATGATTATCTTAATTTTCTTCAAAAGTCATCTCTTATCTCAACTCAAGGTAGATACAAATATAATTCTAATTCATGCTTTGATTCAATCATAAATATCAATTCTTCAAATATATTTTTGGTGTGTGTAAATGATCCCTCTACAAATCATTGCATTCAAACTGAATAAATTTATACCAATACAAATCACGAATTAATACTAGATTCTTATATACTTGTTTTTCATCTCTTTCTACTAATGTAGACCAACACCTCATCAAAGATCATGTAGGACTTTATTAAGATTGTAATGAAAGGCTTAGGTCAAGGTAGGATAAAGGACATATTTCAATTTAATTCACCCATAGACACTTTTCATTATTTCAGATCTTCTATTGAACCTTTCACAAGAAGTTTGAAGCATATACCCCTTTTTTTTCATGACATTTTTTTCAAGCCATTTTATTCATTTATATCAGCCACTAAAAAAACCTCAAGCTCTCCCAAAAAAATCCATTCACGTACCTCTCATCCATCCTTCCAAAACCTCTTATTTCCCCCATCTCCACCCTAAAAACTATCCTCCATAGCCACCATAACCAAAAGCTTTCTCTTTTCATTCATTTCTTGCTAATCCACAGCAAAAAAAAAAAAAAGAAAAAGAAAGTGAGTTAAAAGTTGCTTGATTGTTGTTTAAGGATATAGCTAGCAGTTTAAGCTTTCATTGGGGTATATTTTCTATCTTTTTTTTCCTTTTGTTTTTTGATTTTCTTCATCATCATCATCTTAGTGAACCTTTATGTTTCTATGACCCTATTAAGGCTTTCAAGCATTATTATGGCTTTATTTATGGTAGCCTTAGGATTTTGATGACTTTGTTTTTGTTTTAATGGTGTTTTAATGAACCAGAATGCCATATTTCTTGTTGATATTAAAATAGCCCTTGCTTATTAATTTTTGCCATGTTTCTCTTCATCTCAACATTCTTGTTTCATGTGTAAATGCTCAACCTAAAATATTTTAATCTTAACTATACCTTGGGATGCATTTGCACTATGATTTCCTTGTTGAAGTGGATGGATAGCTTGTTGTTTTAGTGATTATTTATGTTTGATATCTTCATTTAGTTTAGTTTATCATATGTTTGTTGAAATACCTCTATGACGCTTACAAAAATCTATTTAAAAAAAAAACCCCAAGTCTGTACTAACCTCAATCAATGGGGATTAGCATAGATTTAATGTTTCAATATATTGGTTCTCCAATCTTGGGGATATATCAAGCACAAATGTTTGGAATCATTGCCTTATTAGGCCAAATAAATTCTATTTATAATCCAAAATAAAAAAATGCTTTCAAATAATTAGTTTAAGCTTTGTTTCAAGCCTATCATGACTATTAGCATGGATAGCAGATGGTTTAGTGGCCTACTATACAAGAATTTGATTGCTTCTTTACTTTACTATGATAGACCTTCATGATAGGATATTAGCATGTCCGACACCTTGACACATAACCATAAAAGCTCTAAACTCAAAGAAAACTCTTTTTTCAGTATTGGCAGTACAACGATCCCAATTTGAAAAATTATTTTTGGACTTCAAATGATTTTTCTACAATTTTCTAGCATTTGTCCTTGAAAGGGCTTTGAATTATCTTTACAATAATATCTTGTTTGCTCCCAGATCATTTAGGGTATAAAAGTTATGATTTTTGAATCTTTTCTGTCCAGAACCCTTGAATTGTTTCGAATGTGGAAATGATGATTTTCTAGATTTTTTGAAAATTTTTTCCTAAAATGTTCATAAAAGTCCCTTTCTCAGAGGTATTGTTTGTGATTTAACAATCCAATTAAGTCTAGGATAATTTTTTAAAGTTTATAGCCCTTTTCCCCTATATTTGCTATTAGCATTGACTTAGATTCGATTTCAAAAGTGATTTTCTAGGATTTTTGGAATACTTTACATTAATCCTTATCAAGTTACCTTTCCAATAGTACTTCATTTGCCATTAGGAACCACCGGACCAAACTAGAATAAACTTAGGAAATTGGACAGCGCAATGCTATCCCTTGTTTTTGCTAAACTTGAGAATATTCATTTGGATTTTCCTAAACCAACTTTTCTAGTCATTTGGATGATTTGAAATATATTCAATGGTTTCCCTTATGGTGTCATAAGCCATGATGTAGGTTCCTTCATTCTTGGATTAAAACCCAAAAGCATTTTCAAAATGAATTTCCTTTTCCTATTTAAAAATTAATTTTCCATTCTAAAGTATTAATTCTTCAAAAATATTAAAAATTTTGATTTTCAAAAATAACTCCAAATCTCTTTTTTTGAAGGGGATATTCCAACCTCATTTTCCCTGAAGGGCTACTCCAACCCCGTGTGTCCATATTCCTTCTGAAGGGATACTCCAACCCCTTTTTTGAAACTTCATTAAAAATCTAAGTTTTCCTTTTCTCAAGCTACTCGTACTATTTTTTATCAATCTTTTTATGCCTAAGATGGCCATTGAATCCAAACCTGTCTCAAAATTGTTAATTCAATTATTCCTCAATAACCAAGGTTAATTACAAGATACGCCTCGACCATATCTTTTTTTTTCATGTTCGTGTATTCATCTTTAATGTAACTTTTATCAAATTTCTTTATGTCTTACTAATATGTTTCTCTCCTTGAAGATGATTTGCATTCATGCTTTTAAAAAATCAAATTTCATTAAACCTGATGCAATGTTCTGCATTAATAGCCCTCCAATACTTGATACAGAGTATCCTCTTTTAAATCAATTAGATTTCATTCTACTGAATCTTATATGTTTCTTCTCCCTCCTAGATTGCATAGAGAGATCTTAATTAAACTTTTATCATGAAAACATGAATTTAATATTTAAAATTTTGCATTTACAAGAAGAGGATTACACATAAATAATGACCACATGAAAAAATCAAGAAAAATTAAGACTTAAATAATTTATGGCTAGATGGTACCAATTTTGGGCATCGTATGTGGTGTTAATCCTTCCCCATATGCAACTAAATCCCGTGCCCTTTTAAAATGAACTCTGGCATATGCAGTCTCTAAAATCGGTGTTTCAAGTTTTGTAATTGGAATCACTGGTTTTAATAAGTATTAGGTCATACCTAGCCCAAAATGATCGATGGTGACTCTAAGTTTTGGTCATTTCGTAATGGCCATCCAAGACCGGTTGGATGAGCGTTTCATCTAATGGTCCTCTTTTAACCTTCACCCTGTCATGCCTAATCCAAATTCCAATCAAAGGATGACCTAAAGGTAAGCCCTTCCCTTTACCTTCTCTCTTTCATTTTTAAGTTGTAGCACATTACGCAAGGGGCATGTCACGATAGCTTAGCGACTCCGCTAAGGATTTTATTTAAAGAGTTAAGCTGCTACTAGCTAAATTTTATCAAATTCTTGGTTTCCCTCGATTTTAGTCATTATTTATTTGCAACCTCTTTCTTCATCTTCTTTGTATGTAACATTTATTTGCCATTACTCTATGTGTTTTTGTGTTTCTCATGATTGCTAGGTTTCTTCATGCTCAAAAAAATGAATACTATAGTTTTTTTTAAAATGGTAATAAAGAGTAAATAAAAACGTTTAATTGTTTCCCTGACACATACCACACACTCATATCCACATTAAACTCTCGACCATACATTTCTTGGAAAGAGAATAACACCTTTATTAGCTGCAAGTAAGCTAATTATCCTCTATGGTATCTATTTTTTTACCCATGGGCTAGCAATATCTTTCGAGGTGTAAAGTACCTACGCTTACATGGTATTCTTTTTATCTGTATGGTCATGGCAACATACATCCACCCAAATCAAATTCATTCCGCCAAGCTTACGATGTGCCTAGGATCGAGGTGCCTTAACTATACTTACTGTACAATGAAATGATTTGGAAAGCTTTTAAAGTCAACTTAACCTTATATAGTTAGCCATAAGAGCCAAAACCATCTCAGGCTATACCAAAGTGCTTCTAGATTGACCCAGAGAATAAGACACTTGGCGAAACATTTTTTTACCTATTACTCCTTTTTATCATTTCTTTGTTGCATAAATAATAATGAACGAACATCATCATCAATGCCTTCTTTCCTGTCCTAGATAATGTCATCTGTTGTAATAATGCCATTGGGATAAGCCATTATGCTGTTCGACCAATGGCTGACGCTTTTTTCCCTTTTCCATAAAAAATAGCATTTGTTGTCACCTGGTATCCCACTTGAGGCTAGTATCACCTCATGGGAAATGAAACCTATCTAGGTAAATTGTTATACTGCCTAGCCAATACTTAAAGCCCATCAATCATTAGACAATATTAAGTTAATGTCTATGTCTTTCATAATATCCTTAATAACGACACATGAAAAAATCAATGAAAGCCAAGACTTCAATAATTTATGGCTAGATGGTACTAATTTTGGGGGTCATGGAGGTGCTAATCCTTTCTCATAGTAACTAACTTTTGGACCCTTTTTAAATGAACTCTGGTATATGTAATTCATAAAATCAATGTTTTAAGTTTTGTAACTCAGAATCATTGGTTTTAATAGGTATCCTGTCATACCCAAAATGATCAGTGGCGACTCTAAGTCATGGTCATTTCGTAATGGCCATCAAAAACTAGTTTGATGAGTGATTCATCCTATGGTCTTCCCTTTGACTTTTTACCTTATCACCCCTAATCCAAATTCCAATCAAAGGATGATCCAAAAGTGAGCCCTTTCCCTTTACCTTCTTTCTTTTGTTTTTAAGTCATAGCAAGTCATGTGAAAGGCATACCGTGATAGCTTTTTTTGAAAAATCTAAAATTTTGTATCCTAGACCTCTTAGATTAAACCTCGAGAATTCTTGACTTTTTAAATTCCTAAGGTCATTTCATTACTTAATCTCGATTATACCTTCTTGACCTAAAATCCATTTTCAATTTCATTTTCATGTAATCAGTTTTGAAATCCAAGTTGTAGCACTCTTCCAATTTCAAAATCTAACTATAGGCTAAAAATTGACTTTTTATAGTTGACTTTTGCCACTACGTAGACTTTTGATTTGAACTTGTACACTCAAATGACCTTAATAATCACTCTAATCACCTTCAAAGACATATTAGTCAACTTTTGACATTCTTAGATTTTTAGGACCTAAGTCTCAGTTTTTCAAAATCTAGCACCACCTTAAATTTGACAACTAAGCTTAGATGTCTTATTACATTAAACTAAGCTCACTAAAACAAATCAAAACCTCAATTGGACCATTCTATTATCAATGACTCATTCAAGAAGATCCAAAACTAGAAAAATCTATGCGACCCCTAAGAATAGAAAAAAGTCAATTAAGGGCTCGAACAAAATAGGGTGTTTACAGTGGCAAGTTTTACACTTTGAGTATGATTATCGTAGACATAAATCAGAAAGCCATCAAAGGTAGCGTGATAGCCCACTTTCTAGTAAGTCAAGCAATAAACGGTCATGAACCATTGAATTTTACTACAACATTGAATTGGGCAATATTATTTCACTCAAGAGAAACTATTATCCCTTCACTGCAAGACTAAACTTTGATTGCAACATAGTTGAGTATGAAGACATTGTCATGGGACTTCAAACCACCATTAAAAGGGTATCAAAACTCTATAAGTTTTTAGGGACATAGCCTTAGTAATCTATTAGCTCAAAGAGGAATGGGAAAGCTAAAGTGCTAAGTTGGTGCACTACTAGAAACTAATCTCCAAACTAAGGGAAGAATTTGATGAAATCAGTTCCAACACCTACCTCAGGAAAAAAACCAATGGCTGACACTCTGGTAACCTCTACTACCATGTCCAAAGAAAAACAAAAATCAGAGGTCACACTTATTTAGATGAACATCTATGAGGACATAGCACATTCTCAAAACATAGAAAAAAAAAAGAGGAGATGGCTAACCATGGTATCATGACATCCTTCAACACATTCAGGATCAGCAATATCTTGAGCATTCTAACTTGACTGACAAAAAAACTATTCATAACATGGCCATAGGTTTGTTTTGGATGTGGAAACTTGTAAAAAAAGGGGTCGGGATCAGGTATTACTGAGATATATCGATGCTTTCAAAGTTAAAAGAATTTTAAAAGAAGTTCATGAGGGGATCTATGGCATACATGCCAATGGACTTCAAATAGTGAAGCAAATCATGAAACTGGACTACTGGTGGTTAACTTTCGAAGAAGATTGCACCAACCATACCTAAAAATGCCACAAGTGCCAAGTTTGTGCAGACAAAATTCATGTTCTATTGTCACCTCTACACTTCATGAGTACCCCGTGGCCCTTTAGGCATGAATATGATCAAACCTATCACCTTGAAAGCTTCAACAGGCACCATTTTGCTATGATCATAATCGATTGCTTCACCAAGTTTATAAAACAGGATATCATTTGCTAATACAAGTTTCCTAAGAAAATCATCACAGATAAAGAATGTAACTTGAAAAACAAAATAATGCAGATAGTATGTTTCTCAGTTTAAAATCCAGTATCATAACTGGGAGCCATATCGCCCAAAAATGAATAGGGCAATCAAGGCAACAAACAAAAACATCAAGAATATGGTAGAAACATACAAGGATTGGCACAACAAGTTACTTTTTGCATTCCAGACTTACCGTAGTTTAATTTAAACCTCTATATTTCTTACCGAATCATAGTTGGAAGAAGCCAAATAGGCAAGGAACCGATACAAGCAACTAAACCTTATCAACAAGAAAATGATGAGCGTTGTTTGTCATTAACAAATGTAAGACACAAATGATAATAGCCTCCAACAAGAATGTCTATCTTCATCAAATTTGAGAAGGTGACTTAGTGCTCAAAAAATCTTCTTGATCCACAAAGATGCTTAAGACAAGTGGACCCTAAATTAGGAAGGAACTTACATGGTGAAATGGGCTTTTTTTTTTGGAAAAACTTTAATCTTAACTAAAATGGATACGGAAGACTTACCAAGCTAGTGAAAATGGACGAGGTCAATAATACAATGCCTGAAAGGACCTTAGGATGAAAACCTGAAAAGGCATCCAATTTCCCATATTCTTAAAAAAAGTCTTGGATGAAAACAAAAAAAAAGGCATCCAAAAAAACTAAACATGTTTAAGTTAAAATCTTGGAAAGGTGACTTAAGCACACCAGACCCAACTTAAACTAAATGAAAACCAATCATATCATACCTAAACCAAACCCAGATTACCTCAAAGCCAATCTCAACCTGACTACCAAGCCTAGAACAAAACCAAACTACTCTTAAATCAAACACAACTTAACCACACCAACTAAACCATTTCTACCCCAACTGAGCCATTTAGCATTAAATAACCCAAGTTTGAGGGGGAAAACTACTTAAACCAAGGAAAGCTAAGAATAGTAAGGAGCAATATGAAGGGTTAATGAATTAATTAATACCAAACAAATCAACTTTCCCAAAAGATCTTAGGAAGTATGAGGTAGATGATCATTATCATTAAAATCTAGAGCATTAATTGCCCATAGAAATCCTTTTTAACTATCTTTATATAATTTACATCTACCTTGAACTGTACTCTATTTTTTATAAATGAAATACAATTTCTTGTTTTCCTTTCAATCCTGTTACATCACACTTACCTTCGATACAGCATCATGCTTATCTTTTAATTAATAATACTTGGTAAGTGGATAAAACTAATAATAGGATTTCTTAGTATTACTTTAAAAAAGAAGAAGATTTTACAAGAAAATATATTCATGTCTTAATGCTAAAATAAACTCTAGAATCAAAATCAATCTTACTCAAATGATGTACTCATTTCAAAAGCATACTTAAGACTTTCTTCTGGCAAACCATAGCCAAAAAAGGAACAACCAAACTTACCCTCAAAAAACCTTTCTTGACCCCAAATGCCAGCGATTAGAAATTTACAAATTAATTCGACCCAAACTTTTAAAAGCAATGCTCTAGATCGACATAACGATATACCCAAGAAATAAGCCTACTAAACTTGTAAACCAAAATCTTGATTAGTAAAAACACAAACACAAGCCAATCGAGCTTACAAACCAAAAGGTAATCAATGAACCTTAAGCCATCGATCACCCAAAAGCCTTCAATAAATGAGTACCAATCAAAGCCTCTTAACCTTAAGAGCAAGATCAATGAATCCCTAAGTCAAAAGACAACAATAGAGCCCCTAAACAAAGAAACAACTCACAATGCCATTGCTAATCACTAGATTATGCTTCTTAGCATAATCATGTAGGTGCCTTATTAAAATATGCATTTGCATTTTCATGCACCATTATGCAAGATGGCTAACATTGTTCCAAGTAAGGGCTCCTAACCTAAAAACCCATAAAGTCCAAGAAAACCTTAGCTAAGGACCCTTAATCCTAAAAGTCTACAAATCAAAAGATCATTCAGGTACGTCTCTAAACCTATTTCCAGATTTAGCATGATACCGCCAATAGGTATGTCTCAATAATAAGTCTAGGTCCACACTAGTTGGTACTTGGTAGGAAAGTTAAGCTTATAAAGTCAGAGTCTACACTAGTTGCACTTGGTAGAAAGGTTAAGCCCTATAGAGTTAATGTTCACACTAGCTGGCACCTAATAGGGAGGTTAAGCCTTATTGAGTCAAAGTCCACACTAATTGGCACCTGTTAAAAAGGTTAGGCCTTATAAAGTCAAAGTTTACACTAGCCAGAACCTAATAAGGAGGTTAGGTGCTATAAGGTAAAAGTCCACATTAGCTAGCACCTGATGAAAAGGTTAAACCTTATAGAATCAAAGTCCAAGTCTTTTTCTTTTTGAAGTAAAACTAAGGATAGATCAAGCCTAAGATCAAAGTTTAGGTCTTTATCCATAACCGCTTTAGTATTTTTCCCTAAACTTAAAATTACCACCAAAATATTATTGTTCATCTCAATGGGATTTTAATTTAGTTTCTTTTTTCTCTAGACATTCAAAGAGATCATTCCACTTTAGATAAAATGGTGCTTATTTATCTTTTCCATGTTCTTAATACTCGACAACAACCAAAGAGGAGCAGCTGTAAACACTTAATTTTGTTTAAGCCTCTAAACGAGTATCGTAGGGCATTAACCAGGACAAAATGATAAGTATGGATCCATATCCCATCATTCCTAACCAAGATAAAGTATTCGAGAAGCTAAATGTAAAAGATATATATTTTTAGTTGGAGGTAGTGATACATGGCCTTAGTGTATCAATATAATGGCTATCACATCACTGAATGTGGAAAACTAGGGTTTTATTGATACTAAGGGCTAATCTATCTAGATATTCACTTGATGTACTGATACATTAACTTATTGTATTGATACAAGGCTTGGCAGTAGCTTACATATGATTTTTAGACCCAAATGTATCGATACATGAGTGAATGTATCAATATATTTCCCTCATGCATCAATACATTCAAGCCAAAAATGCCAATGTATTGGTATAATACCCCATTATATCGATACATTTAGGCATTTTTACCTAATGCATGGTACTCTCTCCCCAATGCAATATTAATTTAAAACACGAGTTAGGCCACGATTTTGGTTCAAAAGTCATTTAAATTTAAACCAAGCTTTATGAAAATTATATTGGGCCTTGGGATTGGGTCAATGTAATTTTTAAAAGTCTATTAAGCTCAAAAATTGGACATCTTTTAGGATAATATGGTTTAATAAAGGACAAAGCTAAGATTTCACACTATGTCATCCCATGCATGGCTTTTTTTCTCCAAGTGTGGTACATCAGCCAATGACATGCTGAAAACTCAATGCTTGGTATAATGACTCATTAATTTTGTTAAGCAGAATACCAAATTTTACCCCTTTTATGCTATATTTTTAGTGGCTATTTATGCCCCTTATATAAGCCACATTATGCTCAACTTAATTCAGTTTCTTTTACACTTACATCATTCATATCTACCCTTAAAATTTACTTTCATTAGCTACCACTTGAAAACCCAAAAAGAAGAAAAGAAAAAGCAAAAGAAAAAGGAAAAAGGAAATGCTTTAGGTGGACAACTTCTAAGAACAAAAAGGAAAGAGATTTTGCAAGTTATTTGGTATATTTTTTGTCCATTTTCCTTTGTTCTTTCCTTCTCTATCATCATCCATGTTATTTTTAATGAGCTTTTTCATGTTTCCATGACCCAAATGTTAGGTTTTATGCATATTCCTTGGTGTTTTTTTTGTTGTTCTTATGTTTAGAAAGTTGTTATAATGTTTTGGTGACTTGAAAAACCATGTTTTGTGCTTTGTAAAATCTGTCCAACATATTTTTTGTAATTTAACATTATCTATATGCCTTATGCCATGATTTTGGTTGCCTCCATGTTCATATAACATGCTTTGGGGATATTTATGCTTTTGCTTACGTTTTGATTATGTGTCGCTTGTTGAAATGATTTTTAAGATATTATTTCCATGCTTGCTATTGATAGATCATTGGCTATGATATAATGTAAAAATACTTGTTTAGATATTTCTTTAGTGAGTGATTGCTAACTTAAGATATTATTTCCATGCTTGCTATTAATAGATGCATTGGCTATGATATTAGTTTATTGAATGTAAAAATACTTGCTTGGATATTTCTTTAGTGAGTGTTTGCTAACTTGAGAAAATATCCTGAAGTAAGGCTAGCATCTGTCTCAAAAAAAATAAATTAATGTTGGTTTCATGATTTCCATAAATTAGTCCATTAATCTTGGGAAAAATCAAGCTCATGTTTAGACTCATGGCTTAATAAGGCAAAATAAAAATTTATTTTTCAGCCTTGAAAAATATATACTCACTTGATGTTTAAGTTGATGTCTTGATCTTGAGCCTTTATGATTTGAGCCTTAATAATATGGTTAATAGGCATTCTATCATCCCACTTATCCAGGACTTTGGAATGAGCATATAAAGCCACTATGATAAACCTTAGCATTGGATATTCGCATGTCTATAACCCATGTCAGGCATTGGTAAACCCAAGAACCAATAAAGTTCCTTTGTTCAGTCACTTGCAATAGTATTTCCAATTTGAAAAAATATTTTCAAACCCAAAATGATTTTTTTGGATTTTGATTTTTATTTTTTTTGCTCGAAGTGAATTGAGTTACCTTTTTAATAGTATCTCATTTGCCTCTTGACGTACTCGGATAAAGGGGTTATAATTTTTCAAGTATACATTGTTTAGAACCTTTACGCATAGTGACCAAATTGCATTACGAGCCACTTTTGGCTCGAGAAATGATTTTTTTTTATTTTTTAAATGTTTTTTTCCTAAAAACTAAATGAAATTTCCTTCTAAAAAAGTATTATTTACGATCTACTGATTCTAAATGAGCCCAATATGATTTTCAGAAAGTTTACTGCACCTAGTTTCCTACATTTGCTGCTAGTCTTAAACCAAGTCCAATGTAAAAAATTGTTTTCCTCTAGAAAATGATATTCTAGGATTTTCTAGGTATTTTTATATAAATCCTCATTGAGTTAACTTTTTTATGGTATCTCATTTGCCCCCTAAAACCCTCAGATAAGCCCAAAATAAATTCAAAAAAATGGATAGCATGAAGTTATCTTTTTTTTAGCCCTAGTTAAATTTAGGTAATAATTCCAAATCACCTTTATGAGGCATTTGGATGCCTCAGGATGTCCATAATCAATATCCTAATAAATTTTCGAGTCACGTAGGGTCCAAATAGGCTCGAATCAAGTCCTAGTTATTTTTAAAAAAAAATCAACTTACTCTTTTATTTAATTTTTTGGTTTTAAGCCTAAAGTCTTCCTTTTATTAAATTACCAAAGTACCTTATTTTCCAAAATCTCCAACATTTTCACTAACTTAGGTTTTTCAACCTTATTTTTCAAAATTTCACCCAAAAAAGTCTAATTTTCTCTCTCCAAAATTTTGCTCTTCTTAATCAAATCCCAATTTTCAGGCCTTATATGACCAATGAGTCCAAACACATCTCAGAGTTATCAATTTGGTTATTTATAAATAACTAACGGTAACAACGATATACATTTCAACTAACCTTATTTTCTTTGCTTTGTGTGTTTTACTTTCCCATAATTATTAAAATATTTATTTATGCCTTACTAATTTTTTTCTTTCCTGGTGATAAATTTTGCATTCATGTTTTAATAATTGGATTTTGTAAAAATTATTAAAGCAATGTTCCATTTGGTATCCCTTCAGTGCTTGTACGGAACATATTTTTTTCAAATCCAATTTAGGGTTTATTTTACAAAAAAACCCATATCCTTCCTACCTTTTCAGGATGCATAAGGGAGTTCAAACTTATTACTAAACTTGAACTTATTGTTTTCAAAAATGCATCATATATGAGGGGATTATATAAAAAAAAATGACTATCAAAAGATTTGAGAAAATCAAAACTGAGATAATTTATTCTAGATGGTATTAATTTAGGGCTTGTAAGGTTGCCAATCCTTCCCCACACATAACCAACTCCCAGACCCTCTTAACAAACTTTAGTACACGCAAATTGTAAAATCGATCCTTCGAGTTTCATAACTTGAAGTGCTAGTTTTAATGGGTTTTTAATCATACCTAGCCCAAATAATTGGTGCCCACTCTAAATTTTTAGCCACTTTATGGTGCCCTCAAATGTTAGTTGGATGGTAATTTATTCGATGACCTTCCTTAATCATGTGCAAGAAATAATCTCTTTCTCATTCTGTCATGCCTAAAATCCTAATCAAGGATTATTTTTTAAGTCAGACGCATCTCGCATTGTCGAAGGCTAAGGGTATGTTATGACACAAAATCCTCTTATGGTTGAGCCATATCCAACTCCAAGGTCTAATTAGCAAGTTACACTTCAAATCAAAATGAACTTGAATTTGACTTAATAAAACTTTTATTATAAATACAAAAGCCAATCCTAGTTTTAGACTTGAATTAAGTCGAAAGCCTATAAATTTATTAATTTGTTAAAGTATTATCATGAGATATGTGATAAAATTTTTAAATGATAGATGACGTAATCTTGGCCATATGTTACAGAAGGGTGCACCTACTATGACTTGTTCAAAAATTTGGATCTGGTAAAAAAATTTTGGATTAGGATTCAAATTTTTTATTTGAATATCAAATAAAAAATAAATTTGGATTTTGATAAATCCAACATAATTTTGATTAACTCAAATCTAAAAATTTAAAATCCTATTGAAATTAAGAAATTTTCAATTAAAACTATTTAGAAACTATAAATACAAAGAAAAAATTTGAAAAAAGACTCACATAGTGTGCAACTCTTTCATGCCTGAAATGACTAAGGCAAGTCAATTGAAAATCTATGCCAGAAATGAATAAGGCAAGTCAATTGAGAAAAAACTAAAACTGTTAATGCTCGAGTTTTTTTATTTGTATTTTGTAAATTCATATTGCATTCATGTTATTTTTCATATTCATATTTAAGGTGCTGTATATTTATATAAAATTTGAACATTATTAATTCATTTTATGTAGATTTTGACACGTTTGTATATTCATGTTATGTTCATTTTTTGTATCATGTTGTGTTTTAATTTTTTCCATGTATTTGTGTCATATAATCATGTTGTATTTGAATTTGTAAAATCTAATTGATACTATTCAAAAAAACTCTCAATTTTGTGGTGTTCGTGTTTAGGTTACTATTTCTTGTCTTAATCATTTTCAAGGTATCATAAATTTATATAAATTTTACCACTTTAACAAATCATTTTACGTAAATGTTGACATATTTGTATTCATGTCGTATTCATATTGTTTTTGTGCTGTATTTTAATTATTTTTCTCGTATTATGATTATGTTTTATAATCATGTTATGTTCGAATTTGTTAGGTTTAGTTCACACTATTCAAATAACTTTTAATTTTATGTCACATGTCTTTGTGTTTGTGTCATATTACTTTTTCATATCATACTCTTATTCAAGGTATTGCATATTTATATTAATTTTAAAATATTAGTAATTCATTTCATTTAAATTTTGGCATTTTTCTCTTTTCATGTTGCATCATATAATTATATTTATATAATCATGTTTTAAATTATAGGAAAATAAAATATTTTTAAAAAAATCATTTATAAAAAATTTTAATCTCACAATGAAACAAATAAAAGATTATAAGAATAGGCTTTTTTATTAGAATAATATAAAAAAATTTTATTTATGAAAATAGGATATTTTCAGATTATTTACCGAAATAGGTTAATTTTGTCAAGAAATCGCCTTACCAAATGATGATTTGTCAACATAAAAAAATTATAAAATTTAGTTAAGAAATCACCAAATCAGATGACGATTTCTCAACATCTAAGTGAGAAATCGTTATTTGATAAGGCAATTTCTCAACTTTTATTTTTTCTTCTAAATTGTTAGGAAATCAGCACTTCATTTGCCGATTTCCCGACGCATACATATAATTATATAAATTTTTGAAAAAATTTCAAAAAAAAAGAAGTAAACTAATAATTATTAAAAAAGAGTAAAATCAAAAAAATAATTATAAATAAGGAAATAATAATTAACAAAATTATTAGTAAAAATTTTAATTACCTTTTTACTTCTAATTTTATTCTTTTCTTTGTTGTTGCTCTTCTCTATGTTCTTAATGAAACCGACTCTTCCTGCATATATAAAAAAAATATAAATTATATATATTAAAATAGTATTTACAAATAATAAAATATTAAAAATTATTTTTATTAATCTTGAGTTAACATTTAAAAACTAATAAAAAATAAATATATTTTATATTAAATCTCGATTTATCATTTACAAATAATAAAAATAAAAATCTTGAATTATATTTTATATTAAATCTTCAATTACTATTTAAAAATAATTTAATAGAAAAATATTTTATATTTTAGTACTTCATTGGCCAATTTCTTAATTAGTACGAAAAAAAGATGCTTCATTGACCGATTTCTCAATCGATGCAAAAAAAATTATAAAATAATTTGCATGAAAAAAATTTTGAAAAATTGACACATTAGAAAATTTTCTAAAAATATTTTATATTATATATAATATATTAATTCAAGATTTAATATAAAATA
>JBBYHK010460936.1:0-21261 GCA_038382065.1 Adansonia grandidieri
TTTAATACGAGACCAAAGCAGCAATATCGTGTATCGAAATAAGGAAAATATGTTTATGGTGCACAATTAAAAAAGAACAGAGATTATTATGTGAGTCCATATTTATGTCTTTTGATGGATGAACTTTGATTCTTATGAAAATGGAGAGATGAAATCTTTCAATGAGAAGCCAAAGCATCAATATCATGTTTCCTAATGAGGAGAATGTGTTTATGGTGCCCACTCACAAAAAGAATGAAGATTATTGTGAGAATCCATATTTATCTCATTTGATGGATGATATTGATTTTTCAAAAATGAAGGGATGAAAAGCTTTTATTGTGAAGCCAAACCATCAATATCATGTTTCCTAAAATGGAGAAAATGATTATGTTAACCAATCGCAAGAAGAATGGAGATTATTGTGAGAACCTATTTTTGTCCCACTTAATGGATGAACTTTGACTCATACGAAAATTGGGTGAAGAAATGCATTTAATGCGAAACCAAAGCATCAATATTGTGTATCCCAAAGAGAAGAATGTGTTTATGGTGCTTAATCATAAAAAGAATGAAGATAATTATGAAATTCTATGTTTGTCTCACTTGATGGACAAACTTTGAGTCTTAAGAAATTGGAGGAATGAAAGGCTTTTAATGCGAAGCCAAAGCATCAATACCATTTATCCCAATGAGGAGAATGTGTTTATGTGGCCTAATCACAAAAGAATGGAGATTATTAAAGGAATTCATGTTTATCCCATTTAATGGATAAACTTTGATTCTTAGGAAAATAGAGGGAGGAAAAGTTTTTAATGTGAAACCAAAGCATCAATATCTTGCATCCAAATGAGAAGAATGTGTTTTTGGTGTCCAATCACAAAAAAGGCATATTATTATAAGAATCCATGTTTGTCTCATTTGAAAGATGAACTTTGATTATAAGGAAAATGGTAAGAGAAAAAGCTTTTAATGTGAAGCCAAAGCATCAATATTGTGCATCCCAATGACAAAAACAACTTTATGGTGCCCAATCATAAAAAAATGGAGATTATTATAACAATCCACGTTTGTTTCATTTGATGGATGAACTTTGACTCTTAGAAAAATTGAAGGAAGAAAAGCATTTAATGTGAAACCAAAGCATCAATATTGTGTATCCCAAAAGGGAAAACGTGTTTATGGTGCCTATTCAGCAATGGAATAAAGGTTATTATGAGAATCTATGTTTGTTTCATTTGCTGGAAACTTTGATTCTTGGGAAAATAGAAGGATGAAAAGTTTTTATGTGAAGCCAAAGCATCAATATCTTACATCCCAATGAGGAGAATGTGTTTTTTATGCCCAATTAAAAAAAATGGAGATTGTTTGGTGAATCCATGTTTGTCTCATTTGATGGACGAACTTTGACTTTTAGGAAAATAAAGGGAGGAAAAGCTTTTAACGTGAAACCAATGCATCAACGTCATATACCCCGATGAGGAGAATGTTTTTATTGTGCCTGATCATAAAAAGAATAGAGATTATTTATGAGAGTCCATGTTTGTCTCATTTGATAGATGAACTTTGATTCTTTGGAATATAGAGGGATGAAAAGCTTTTAATGTGAAGCCAAAACATCAATATCATGTTCCCCAGTGAGGAGAATGTGTTTAGGGTGCCCAGTTACAAAAAAAAATGAAGATTATTATAAGAATCAATGTTTGTCTCATTTAATGGACGAATTTGATTCATACAAAAATGGAAAGATGAAAAACTTTTAATGCAAAGCCAAACCATAAATATCATGTTTCCCAATGTGGAGAATGTTTATGGAGCCCGATCATAAAATGAATGTAATTATTATCAGAATCCACGTTTAACTCATTTGATGGACGTACTTTCACTCTTAGGAAAATTGAGGGAAGAAAGGCTTTTAATGCAAAATGAAAGCATCAATATTATGCATACCAAAGAAGAAAATGTGTTTATGGTGCCTAATCATAAAAAGAAGAGAGATTATTATGATGCCTCACTTGTTGGATGAACATTGACACTGAGGAAATTTAAAGGATGAAAAGCTTTTAATGCGAAACCAAAGCATCAATATCTTGTATCCCAATGAGAAGAATGTGTTTATGGTGCCCAATCACAACAAGAATGGAGATTATTTTAAGAATCCAAGTTTAACTTATTTGATGGACAAACTTTGACTCTTAAGAAAATTGAGGAAAAAAAGGCATTAAATGAGAAACGAAAGTATCAATATTCTATATCTTGAAGAGGAGAATGTGTTTATGGTATCCAATCACAAAAAAAACAGAGATTATTATGAGAATCCATGTTTGTCTCATTTGATGGATGAACTTTGGTTTTGAGGAAATAGGGGGAGGAAAAGCTTTTAATACGAGACCAAAGCAGCAATATCGTGTATCGAAATAAGGAAAATATGTTTATGGTGCACAATTAAAAAAGAACAGAGATTATTATGTGAGTCCATATTTATGTCTTTTGATGGATGAACTTTGATTCTTATGAAAATGGAGAGATGAAATCTTTCAATGCGAAGCCAAAGCATCAATATCATGTTTCCTAATGAGGAGAATGTGTTTATGGTGCCCACTCACAAAAAGAATGTAGATTATTATGAGAATCCATGTTTATCTCATTTGATGGATGATATTGATTTTTCAAAAATAAAGGGATGAAAAGCTTTTATTGTGAAGCCAAACCATCAATATCATGTTTCCTAATATGGAGAAAATGTTTATGTAAACCAATCGCAAAATGAATGGAGATTATTGTGAGAACCTATTTTTGCCCCACTTAATGGATGAACTTTGACTCGTAGGAAAATTAAGTGAAGAAATGCATTTAATACGAAACCAAAGCATCAATATTGTGTATCCCAAAGAGAAGAATGTGTTTATGGTGCTTAATCATAAAAAGAATGAAGATAATTATGAAATTCCATGTTTGTCTCACTTAATGGACAAACTTTGAGTCTTAAGAAATTGGAGGAATGAAAGGTTTTTAATGCGAAGCCAAAGCATCAATACCATTTATCCTAATGAGGAGAATTTGTTTATGGGGCCCAATCACAAAAGAATGGAGATTATTAAAGGAATTCATGTTTATCCCATTTAATGGATGAACTTTGATTCTTAGGAATATAGAGGGAGGAAAAGTTTTTAATGTTAAACCAAAGCATCAATATCGTGTATCCAAATGAGACGAATTTGTTTTTGTTGTCCAATCACAAAAAAGGCATATTATTATAAGAATCCATGTTTATCTCATTTGAAAGCTGAACTTTGATTTTAAGGAAAATGGTAAGAGAAAAAGCTTTTAATGTGAAACCAAAGCATCAATATTGTGCATCCCAATGACAAAAACAACTTTATGGTACCCAATGATAAAAAAATGGAGATTATTATAACAATCCACGTTTGTTTCATTTGATGGATGAACTTTGACTCTTAGAAAAATTAAGGGAAGAAAAACATTTAATGTGAAACCAAAGCATCAATATTGTGTATCCCAGAAGGGAGAACGTGTTTATGGTGCCCAATCACCAATGGAATGAAGGTTATTATAAGAATCTATGTTTGTTTCATTTGCTGGAAACTTTAATTCTTGGGAAAATAGAAGGATGAAAAGTTTTTATGTGAAGCCAAAGCATCACTATCTTACATCCCAATGAGGAGAATGTGTTTGTTATGCCCAATCAAAAAAAATAGAGATTGTTTGGGAAATCCATGTTTGTCTCATTTGATGGACAAACTTTGACTTTTAGGAAAATAAAGAGAGGAAAAGCTTTTAACATGAAACCAATGCATCAACATCATGTTTCCCGATGAGGGGAATGTTTTTATTGTGCCTAATCATAAAAAGAATGGAGATTATTACGAGAGTCCATGTTTATCTCATTTGATAGATGAACTTTGATTCTTTGGAATATAGAGGGATGAAAAGCTTTTAATGTGAAGCCAAAACATCAATATCATGTTCCCTAGTGAGGAGAATGTGTTTAGGGTGCCCAATTATAAAAAAAAAATGAAGATTATTATAAGAATCAATGTTTGTCTCATTTAATGGACGAATTTGATTCATACAAAAATGGAGGGATGAAAAACTTTTAATGCGAAGCCAAACCATCAATATCATGTTTCCTAATATGGAAAATGTTTATGGAGCCCGATCATAAAATGAATGTAATTATTGTCAGAATCCATGTTTAACTCATTTGATGGACGTACTTTGACTCTTAGGAAAATTGAAGGAATAAAGGCTTTTAATGCGAAACGAAAGCATCAATATTATGCATACCAAAGAAGAGAATGTGTTTATGGTGCCTAATCATAAAAAGAAGAGAGATTATTATGATGCCTCACTTGTTGGATGAACTTTGACACTGAGGAAATTTGAAGGATGAAAAGCTTTTAATGCGAAGCCAAAGCATCAATATCTTGTATCCCAATGAGAAGAATGTGTTTATGGTGCCCAAGCACAACAAGAATGGAGATTATTTTGAAAATCCAAGTTTGACTTATTTGATGGACAAACTTTGACTCTTAAGAAAATTGAGGAAAAAAAGGCATTTAATGAGAAACGAAAGTATCAATATTCTATATCTTGAAGAAGAGAACGTGTTTATGGCATCCAATCACAAAAAAAAAAATAGAGATTATTACGAGAATCCATGTTTGTCTCATTTGATGGATGAACTTTGGTTCTGAGGAAATAGGGGGAGGAAAAGCTTTTAATACGAGACCAAAGCAGCAATATCGTGTATCGAAATAAGGAAAATATGTTTATGGTGCACAATTAAAAAAGAATAGAGTTTATTATGAGAATCCATATTTGTGTCTTTTGATGGATGAACTTTGATTTTTATGAAAATGGAGAGATGAAATCTTTCAATGTGAAGCCAAAGCATTAATATCATGTTTCCTAATGAGGAGAATGTGTTTATGGTGCCCACTCACAAAAGAAATGTATATTATTGTGAGAATCCATGTTTATCTCATTTTATGGATGATATTGATTTTTCAAAAATGATGGGATGAAAAGCTTTTGTTGTGAAGCCAAACCATCAATATCATGTTTCCTAATATGGAGAAAATGTTTATGTTAACCAATCACAAGAAGAATGGAGATTATTGTGAGAATATATTTTTGTCCCACTTAATGGATGAACTTTGACTCATAGGAAAATTGAGTGAAGAAATGCATTTAATGCGAAACCAAAGCATCAAGATTGTGTATCCCAAAGAGAAGAATATGTTTATGGTGCTTAATCATAAAAAAAATGAAGATAATTATGAAATTCCATGTTTGTCTCGCTTGATGGACAAACTTTGAGTCTTAAGAAATTGGAGGAATGAAAGGCTTTTAATGTGAAGCCAAAGCATCAATACCATGTATCCCAATGAGGAGAATGTGTTTATGGTGCCCAATCACAAAAAGAATGTAGATTATTATGAGAATCCATGTTTGTCTCTTTTGATGGATGAGTATTAATTTTTCAGAAATGAAGGGATAAGAAGCTTTTATTGTGAAGCAAAACCATCAATATTATATTTCTTGATGTGGAAAAAGTGTTTATGTTGCCCCATCACAAAAAATAGAGATTATTATGAGAATCTATTTTTGTCCCATTTGATGGATGAACTTTGACTCCTAGGAAAATTAAGGGAAAAAACATTTAATGCGAAACCAAAGCATCAATATTATGTATATTAAAGAGAATAACGTGTTTATGGTGCCCAATATAAAAAGAACGAAGATAATTATGAGAATCCATGTTTGTCTCACTTGACAGACAAACTTTGAGTCTTAGGAAATTGAAGGAATAAAAGGCTTTTAATGCGAAGCCAAAGTATCAATACCATGTATCCCAATGAGGAGAATGTGTTTATAGTGCACAATCAGAAAAAGAATGGAAATTATGATGAGAATTTATGTTTGCCTCATTTGATAGAAGAGCTTTAACTCTTACAAAAATTTAGGGAAGAAAAGCATTTAATGCAAAACCAATTTATCAATATTGTGTATTCCAAATAAGATAATGTGTGTGTGCTGGCCAATCTTAAAAAAATGGAGATTACTGTAAAAATTAATGTTTGTCTCATTTGATCGATGAACTTTGATTTTTAGGAAAATGAAGGGAGGAAAAGCTATTAATATGAAGCCAAAGCACCAATATTGTGTATCCAAAGGAGGAGAATGTGTTCATGATGCCTAATCACAAAAAGAATAAAGATTACAATGAGAATCCATGCTTGTCCTCTTTGATGGACAAACTGTCTCTTAGGAAAATTAAGGAAGAAAAGCATTTAATGCAAGACCAAAGCATTAATATTGTGTATCCTAAAGAAGAAAACGTGTTTATGGTGCCCAATCACAAAAGAAATTGTGAGTATTATGAGAATCCATGTTTGTCTTATTTGATGGACGAACTTTGATTCTGTGGAAAATGGAGGGCAAAAAAGCTTTTAATGTGAGACCAAAGCAGCAATAGTGTGTCCAAATAAGAGAATGTGTTTGTGGCGTCGAATCCCAAAAAAATAGAGACTATTACAAGAATTAATGTTTGTATCATTCAATGGACAAACATCGATTCTTATAAAAATGGAGGGATGAAAAGTTTTTAACACGAAGCCAAAGCATTAATATCAAGCTTCCCAATGAAGGGAATGTGCTTATGGTGCCCATTCACAAAAAGAATGGAGAATATCATGAGAATCCATGTTTGCCTCATTTAATGGATGAATATTGATTCTTATGAAAATAGAGGGATGACAAGCTTTAAATGTGAAGCCAAACTATCAATATCATGTTTCCTAATATGGAGAATGTGTTTATGGTGCCGAATCACAAAAAAAATGGAGATTATTGTGAGAATCCATATTTATCCTGTTTGATGGTTGAACTTTGACTCTTAGAAAAATTGAGGGAAGAAAAGCATTTAATTTGAAACCAAGGTATCAATATTATGTGTCCCAAAGAGAAAAATATGTTTATGGTGGCAAATCACTAAAAAAAATAGAGATTATTAAGGGAATTCATGTTTATCTCATTTGATGGATGAAATTTGATTCTTAGGAAAATAGATGGAGTAAAAGTTTTTAATGCGAAACCAAAGCATCAATATTATGTATCCAAATAAGGAGAATGTAATTTTGGTGTCCAATCACAAAAAGAAGGTAGATTATTATAAGATTCCATGTTTGTCTCATTTGAAAGATGAACTTTGATGTTGAGGAAAATAGTGGGAGAACAAGCTTTTAATGTGAAACCAAAGCATCGATATTGTGTGTCCGAATGACAAAAATGACTTCATGGTGCCCAATCACAAAAAATTAGGGATTATTATAACAAGTCATGTTTGTTTCAATTGATGGACAAACTTTGACTCTTAGGGAAATTAAGGGAAGAAAAGCATTTAATGCGAAACCAAAGCATCAATATTATGTATCCTAAAAGGAAGAACATGTTTATGGTGCCCAATCATGAATGAAATGAGGATTACTATAAGAATCCATGTTTGTTTCATTTGCTAGACAAACTTTGATTCTTGGGAAAATGGAAGGATGAAAAGTTTTTAATGCGAAGCCAAAGCATCAATATCTTGTATCCTAATGAGGAGAATGTGTTTATTATGCCCAATCACAAAAAAATGAAGATTGTTTAGGGAATCCATGTTTGTCTCATTTGATGGATGAACTTTGATTCTTAGGAAAATAAAGAGAGGAAAAGCTTTAACGTGAAACCAATGCATCAACATCATGTATGATGAGGAGAATGTTTTTATTGTGCCCAATCACAAAAAAGAACAGAGATTATTATGAGAGTCCATGTTTGTCTCATTTCATAGACGAACTTTGATTCTTTAAATATGGAGGGTCAAAAAGCTTTTAATGCAAAGCCAAAGCATCAATATCATGTTCGCAAGTGAGGAGAATGCATTTAGGGTGCCTAATCACATAATAAATGAAAACTGTTATGAGAATCAATGTTTGTCTAATTTGATAGATGAATTTGATTCATACAAAAACGAAAGGATGAAAAGCTTTTAACGCAAAGCCAAAGCATCAATATCATGTTTCCCAATATGGAGAATGTTTACAGTGCCTAATCAAAAAAGGAATGGAGATTATTTTGACAATCCATGTTTGTCTCATTTAATGGATGAACTTTGACTTTTAGGAAAATTAAGGGAAGAAAGGCATATAATGCGAAACCAAAGCATCAAATTATGCATCTCAAAGAAGAAAATGTATTTATCATGCCCAATCATAAAAAAAATGAAGATTATTATGAGGATCCATGTTTGTCTCATTTATTGGATACACTTTGACTCTGATGAAATTTAAGGGATGAAAAACTTTTAATGCAAAGCCAAAGCATCAATATCATGTATCCCAATAAGAAGAATATGTTTATGGTGCCCAATCATAAAAAAAATGAAAATTATTTTGAGAATCCATGTTTGTCTCATTTGATGAACGAACTTTCACTCTTAGGAAAATTAAGGAAAGAAAAGTATTTAATGAGAAACGAAAGCATCAATATTCTGTATCCAAAAGAGGAGAACGTGTTTATGGTGTCTAGTCACAAAAGGAACGAAGATTATTGTAAGAATCCATGTTTGACTCCTTTGATTGATGAACTTTGGTTCTAAGGAAATGAAGGCAGGAAAAGCTTTTAATGCAAGACCAAATTAGCAATATCATGTATCCAAATGAGGAAAATGTGTTTATGGTGCCCAATCACAAAAAGATTGAAGATCATTATGAGAATTCATGATTGTCCCATTTGATGGATGAACTGTGTCTTTTAGGAAAATTGAGGGAAAAAAACATTTAATGTGAAACCAAAGCATCAATATTGTGTATCCTAAAAAAGAAAATGTCTTTATGGTGCCCAATCACAAAAGGATTATAGATTATTATAAGAATCCATGTTTGTCTCATTTGATGGACAAACTTTGATTTTGAGGAAAATAGAATGAGGAAAAGCTTTTAATGTGAGACCAAGGCAACAATATCATGTGTCCAAATGACGAAAATGTGTTTATGGTTTCCAATCACAAAAATAAGGTAGATTATTATAAGAAATTGTCTCATTTGATGGACAAATTATGTCTCTTAGGAAACTTAAGGGAAGAAAAACATTTAATGCAAAACCAAAGCATCAAGAAAACATCTTTATAGTCACCAATCACAAAAAGAATATAGCTTTTTATGAGAATCCATGTTTGTCTCATTTGATAGATGAACTTTGATTCTGAGGAAAACGAAAGGAGGAAAAGCTTTTAATGTGAGACCAAAGCAGCAATATCATGTGTCCTAATGAAGAAAATGTGTTTATGGTTTCCAATGACAAAGATAATGTAGATTATTATAAGATTCCATGTTTGTCTCATATGAAAGATGAACTTTGATTCTAAGGAAAATACAGGGAGGAAAATTTTTTAACATGAAACAAATGTATCAACATCATGTACCTCAATGAGGAGAATGTTTTTATGGTGCCCGATCACAAAAAGAATGGAAATTATTAGGAGAGTCCATGTTTGTCGCACTTGATAGATGAACTTTGATTTTATGGAATAGAGAGGGAGGAAAAGCCTTTAATGCATAGGTAAAGCATCAATATCGTGTATCCAAATGAGGGGAATGTGTTTACAATGCCAAAAAACAAAAAGAATGGAGAATATTGTAAGAATCTATGTTTGTCCCATTTGACAGAGGAACTTTGATTCATGCAAAAATGGAGGGATGGAAAGCTATTAGTGCAAAGCCAAAGCATTAATATCATGTTTCCCGATGTGGAGAATGTTTACGATGCCTCATCACAAAAAGAATAGAGATTATTATGAGAATTCATGTTTGTGTCATTTGATGGATGCACTTTGACTCTTAGGAAAATTGAAGGAAGAAAAGCATTTAATGCAAAACCAAAGCATCAATATTATGCATCCTAAAGAAGAGAATGTGTTTATAGTACCCATGATAAAAAGAATGGAGATTATTATGAGGATCCATGTTTGTCTCACTTGTTGGATGAACTTTGACTCTATGGAAATTGGAGGGATGAAAAGGTTTTAATGCGAAGCCAAAGCATCAATATCATGTACCCCAATGAAAAAAAATGTGTTTATGGTGCCCAATCACAAAAAGAACGGTGATTATTATGAGAATCCATGTTTGTTTGATTTGATGGATGAGCTCTGATTCATACAAAAATAGAGGAATGAAAAGCCTTTAATGCAAAACCAAAGCATCAATATCATGTTTCCCAATCTACAATGTTTGTGGGGCCCAATCAGAAAAAGAATGAAGATTATTGTGAGAATCCATGTTTGACTCATTTGATAGATGAACTTTGACTTTTAGGAAAATTGAGGAAAGAAAAACATTTAATGCAAAACAAAAGTGTGAACATTCTATATCTGAAATAGTGAAGTGTTTAGGGTGCCCAATCATAAAAGGAGCAGAGATTATTATGAGAATCAATGTTTATCTGATTTGATGGATGAACTTTTATTCTAAGGAAAATGGAGGGAAGAAAAGCTTTTAATGTGAGATCGAAGCAGCAATATCATGTATCCAAATGAAGAGAATGTGTTTATGGTACAGAATCCCAAAAAAAATAGAGCTTATTATAGGAATGCATGTTTGTGTAATTCGATGGATGAACTTTGATTCTTATGAAAATGGAGGGATGAAAAGCTTTTAATGCAATGCCAAAGCATTAATATAAAGTTTCCCAATGAGAATGTGTTTACGGTGCCTAATCACAAAAAAATGGAAATTATTTTGAGAATCCATGTTTGTCTTATTTGATGGACAAATATTGATTGTTACAAAAATAAAGGGTTGCAAAGGTTTTACTGTGAAGCCAAGCCATCGATATCACGTTTCCTAATGTAGAGAAAGCATTTATGGTGCCCAATCACAAAAATAATGAGATTATTATGAGAGTCCATGTTTATCTCATTTAATATATGAACTTTGATTCTTTGGAATATGGAGGGAGGAAAAGCCTTTAATGCAAAGATAAAGCATCAGTAGTGTATCCAAATGAGGAGAATGTGTTTACGATGCCCCAAAACAAAAAGAACAAAGAATATTGTGAGAATCCATGTTTGTCTCATTTAACAGACAAACTTTGATTCATGCAAAAATAGAGGGATGAAAAGCTTTTAATGCAGAGCCAAAGCACCAATATCATGTTTCCCAACTTGGAAAGCCTTTAATGCAAAGATAAAGCATCAATATCTTGTATCTAAATAAGGAGAATGTGTTTACAATGCCCAAAAACAAAAAGAACAGAGAATATTATGAGAATCCATATTTGTCTCATTTGATAGATGAACTTTAGTTCATGCAAAAATGGAGGGATGAAAAGCTTTTAATGCAAAGCCAAAGCATCAATATCATGTTTCCTAATGTGGAGAATGTTTATGGTGCCCCATCATAAAAAGAATAGAGATTATTGTGAGAATTCATGTTTGTCTCATTTGATGGATAAACTTTGACTCTTAGGAAAATTGAAAGAAGAAAGGCATTTAATGCAAAACCAAAGCATCAATATTATGCATCCCAAAGAAGAGAATGTGTTTATGGTGCCCATCATACAAAGAATGAAGATATTATGAGGATCCATGTTTGTTTGTCTCATTTGTTGGATGAACTTTGACTCTAAGGAAATTGGAGGGATGAAAAGCTTTTAATGCGAAGCCAAAACATCAATATCATGTATCCCAATGAAAAGAATGTGTTTATGGTGCCCAATCACAAAAAGAATGGAGATTGTTGTGAGAATCCATGTTTGTCTAATTTGTTAGACAAACATTGATTCATACAAAAATAGAGGAATGCAAAACCTTTAATGCAAAGCCAAAGCATTAATATCATATTTCCCAATCTAGAGAATGTTTATGGTGCCCAATCACAAAAAAAATGGAGATTATAGTGAGAATCCATGTTTGACTCATTTGATGGATGAACTTTGACTTTTAGAAAAATGGAGGAAAAAAAGCATTTACTATGAAACCAAAGCATCAATATTCTGTATCCCAAAGGGGAAAGTGTTTATGGTGCCCAATCACAAATGGAACAGAGATTATTATAAGAATCCATGTGTGTCTGACTTGATGGATAAACTTTGATTCTAAGGAAAATCGAGGGAGAAAAAGCTTTTAATGTGAGACCAAAGCAACAATATCATGTATCCAAATGAAAAGAATGTGTTTATGGTGCAAAATCCCAAAAAGAACAGAGATTATTATGAGAATCCATGTTTATGTCATTCGATGGATGAAGTTTGATTCTTATGAAAATAGAGGGATGAAAAGCTTTTAATGACACGCCAAAGGATCAATATCATGTTTCCTAATCATAAAAAGAATGAAGATTATTTAGGGAAACTATTTTTGTATTATTTGATGGACGAGCTTTGATTCTAACAAAAATGATGGAAGGAAAAGCTTTTAATATGAAACCAAAGCATCAATATTATGTATCCCAATGACAAGAACGTGTTTATGGTGCCCAATAACAAAAAAATAGAGATTATTTTCAAAATCCATGTTTGTCTCACTTGATGGTCGAACTTTGATTCTTAAGAAAATAAGGGAAAAAAAACTTTTAATGCAAAAGCAAAGCATTAATATTTTGTATCTCAATGACGAGAATATATTTATGAAGCCCAATCACAAGAAGAATGGAGATTAACATGGGAATCCATGTTTGTCACATTTGATGGACAAACTTTAACTCATAGGAAAATTAAAGGAAGAAAAGCATTTAATGCCAAACCAAGGCATCGATATTGTGTATCCCAAAGAGAAGAACGTGTTTATGGTGCCCAATCACAAAAAGAACGGGGATTATTATGAGAATCCTTATTTGTCTCATTTGATGGATGAACTTTGATTCTTAGGAAAATGGAAGGAGGAAAAGCCTTTAATGTGAAACCAAAGCATGAATATCGTATATGCAAATAAGGGGAATGTGTTAATGGTGCCTAAACACAAAAAGAATGCAGATTTTTATAAGAATCCATGTTTGTCTCATTTGATAAAAAAGCTCTTGATTCTAAGGAAAATGGTAAGAGGAAAAGCCTTTAATGTGAAACCAAAGCATCAATATTGTGTATCCAATGATAAGAACGTCTTTCTAGTGCCTAATCGCAAAAAAATGAAGATTGTTTTAAGAATCCATGTTTATCTTATTTGATGGATGAACTTTGATTCTTAGAAAACTAAAGGCAAAAAAGCTTTTAACGCAAAGCCAAAGCATCAATATTTTGTATCCCAATGACGAAAATGTGGTTATAGTGCCCAATCACAAAATAAGCAAAGATTATTATGAAAATCCAAGTTTGTCTTATTTGATGGACGAGCTTTGACTCCTAGGAATATTAAGTGTAGAAAAGCATAATGCAAAACAAAGGCATCAATATTGCTTATCCCAAAGAGAAGAACGTGTTTATGGTGCCCAATCAGAAAAAGAATAGAGATTATTATAAGAATCCATGTTTGTCTCATTTGATGGGTGAACCTTGATTCTAAGGAAAATAGCAGGAGGAAAAGCTTTTGATATGAAACCAAAGCATTAATATGGTGCATCCTACTGACAAGAACATGTTTACGTGCCTAATCACAACAATGGAGATTATTATGAGAATCTACATTTGTCTCATTTAACGGATGAACTTTGATTCTTAGGAAAATAGATGGAGGAAAATCTTATCATGTGAAGCCGGCATCAATATCATGTATCTAAATGAGGAGAAAGTGTTTACGGTGCCTAATCACAAAAAGAATGTGGATTATTATGACAATCCAAGTTTATCTCATTTGATAGACAAACTTTGATTCTAAAAAAATAGAGGGAGGAAAAGCCTTTAATGTGAAGACAAAGCATCAATATCATGGATCCCAATGAGGAGAATGTGTTTATGGTGCCTAATCACAAAAAGAATGGTGATTATTAGGGGAATTCATGTTTGTCTTATTTGATGGATGGACTTGGATCCTTAGGAAAATGGAAGAAGGAAAAGCTTTTAATGTGAAACCAAAGCATCAATATTGTGTATCCAAATAAGGAGAATGTGTTTATCGTACGCATCACTAAAAGAATAAAGATTATTATGAAAATCCTTGTTTATCTCATTTGATAGATGAACTTTGATTCTTAAGAAAATGAAAAGAAGAAAAGCTTTTAGTGCAAAGCCAAAGCATCAATATCCTGTATCTGATAAGGAGAACGCATATATGGTGCCTAATCATGAGAAGAATGTAGATTATTATAAGAATCCATGTTTGTCTTATTTGATAGACAAGCTTTGATTCTAAGGAAAATAAAAGGAGAAAAAGCTTTTAATGTGAAGACAAAGCATCAAAATCTTGTATCCCAATAAGGAGAATGTGTTTATCATGCCCAATTACAAAAGCAATGGTGATTATTAGAGGAATTCATGTTTGTCTTATTTGGTGGCCGAACTTTGATTCTTAGGAAAATAGAGGGAGAAAAATCTTTTAATGCGAAACCAAAGCATTAATATCGTGTATCCAAATGAGGAGAATGTATTTATGGTGCCCATCACTAAAAAGTGGAGATTATTATGAGAATCTGTGTTTGTCTCATTTGATAGACGAACTTTTATTCTTAGGAAAATGGATGGAGGAAAAGCTTTTAATGCGAAGCCAAAGCAACAATATCTTATATCCCAATGAGAAGAATGTGTTTATCGTGCCTAATCCCAAAAAGAATCAAGATTTTAATAAGAATCCATGTTTGTCCTACATGATAGATGAACTTTGATTCTTACAAAAATGGAAGGAGGAAAAGCTTTTAGTGTAAAGCCAAAACCTCAATATCATGTATCCCAATAAGGATAACATGTTTATGGTGCCTATCACAAAAAGAATACTGATTATTTAGGGAATCAATGTTTCTCTTATTTGATGAATGAACTTTGGTTCTTAGGAAAATGAAAGGAGGAAAAGCTTTTAATGCAAAGCCAAAGTATCAATATCATGTATCCAATAAAGAGAGCTTGTTTATGGTGCCCAATCACAAGAATAATGTATATTACTATGAGAATCCTTGTTTATCTCATTTGATAGATGAGCTTTAATTCTAAAGAAAATGGAAGAAGGAAAGCATTTAATGCGAAGACAGCATAAAAATCGTGTATACTAATGAGAAGAATGTGTTTATGGTGCCTAACACAAAAAGAATGGAGATTTTTATGAGAATCCATTTTTAACACAAAGACGAACTTTAATTCTTACGAAATAGGAGCAAAAGCTTCTAATGAAAATCCAAAGCATTAATATCATGTATCCTAATGAGGAGAATGTGTTTATACTACCCAATCACAAAAAAATAGGGATTATTTAAGGAATCCATATTTCTCTCATTTGATGGACAAACTTTGATTCTTGGGAAAATAGAGGGAGGGAAAGCTTTTAATGCAAAACCAAAGCATCAATAACATGTATCTAATAAGGGGAATGTGTTTATGGTGCCCAATCACAAAAAGAATAGAAATTATTATGAGAATCTACGTTTGTCTCATTTAATAAATGAGCTTTGATTTTTAGGAAAATAGAAAGAGGAAAAGCCTTTAATGCAAAGACAAAGCATCAATATTGTGTATCCTATTAAGGAGAATATGTTTATGGTGTCCAATCACAGAAAGATTGGTGATTATTAAGGGAATTGAAGCTTGTCTCATTTGATCTATGAACTTTGATTCTTAAGAAAATGAAAGGAGGAAAAGCTTTTAATGCAAAACCAAAGCATCAATATCATGTATCCAAATGAGGAAAATGTATTTATGCTGCCCAATCACAAAAAGAATAAAAACTATTATGGGAATCCATGCTTGTCTCATTTGATAGATGAACTTTGATTCGTAGGAAATAGCAAAAGGAAAAGCTTTTAATGAGAAGCCAAAGCATCAATATCGTGTACAAAAAGAGGATAATGTGTTCATGGTGCCCATCACAAAAAGAATGGAGATTACTATAAGAATCCATGTTTATCTCATTTGATAGGTGAACTTTGATTCTTGCAAATTGGGGGGAAGAAAAGCCTTTAATGCGAAAACAAAGCATCAATATTGTGTATCCCACTGAGAAGGATGTGTTTATGGTGCCCAATCACAAAAGACTGTTGACTATTAGGGGAATTGAAGTTTGTCTTATTTGATGGATGAACTTTGATTCTTAGGAAAATAAAGGGAAAAGAACAGTTAACGTGAAACCAAAGCATTAATATCATTTATCCAAATGAAGATAATGTGTTTATGTTGCCTAATAACAAAAAGAATGGAGATTATTATGACAATCCATGCTTGTCTCATTTGATACAAGAACTTTCATTCTTAGGAAATGGAGGGAGGAAGAGCTTTTAATGAGAAGCCAAAACATCAATATCGTGTATCCGAATGAAGAGAATGTGTTTATGGTGCCCAATCACAAAAAGAATGGAGATTATTATGAGAATCCATGCTTGTCTCCTTTAATTGATGAACTTTGATTCTTAGGAAAATGGATGGTGAAAAAGCCTTTAATGTGAAGACGAAGCATCAATATCGTGTGTCCCAATAAGGAGAATATGTTCACGATGCCCATCATAAAAGGAATGGTGATTGTTAGGGGAATTCATGTTTGTCTTATTTGATGGATAAACTTTGATTCTTAGGAAAATGAAGGGAGGAAAAGCTTTTAATGCAAAACCAAAGTATCAATATCATGTATCCAAATAAGGAAAGTGTGTTTACAGTGCCCAATAACAAGAAGAATGTAAATTATTATGAGAATCCATGCTTATCTTATTTGATAGACAAACTTTGATTCTAAAGAAAATAGAGGGAGGAAAAGCCTTTAATGCGAAGACAAAGCACCAAAATCATGTATCCAAATGAGGAGAATGTGTTTATCGTGCCTAATCACAAAAAGAATGATGATTATTATGGGAATTCATATCTGTCTCATTTGATGGATGAACTTTGATTCTTAGGAAAATGGAGGGAGGAAAATCTTTTAATGCAAAACCAAAGAATCAATGTCGTGTATCCAAATAAGGAGAATGCTTTTATGGTGTCCATCACTATAAGAATGGAGATTATTATAAGATCCATGTTTGTCTCATTTGATATACGAACTTTGATTCTTAGGAAAATGGATGAATGAAAAGCTTTGAATGCGAATCCAAAGCATCAATATCATGTATCTGAATTAGGAGAATGTGTTTATGGTGCCCAATCACAAAAAGAATGGAGATTATTTAGGGAATCCATGTTTCTCTTATTTGATGGATAAACTTTGATTTTTAGGATAATTGAGGGAGGGAAAGCTTGTAATGTGAAAGCAAAGAATCTATATGATGTATCTGATAAAGGGAACATGTTTATGGTGTCCAATCAGAAAAATAATGGACATTATTATAAGAATCCATGTTTGTCCCATTTGATAGACGAACTTTGATTATTCAAAAAAAAGAGGGAGAAAAAGCCTTAAATCTGAAGACAAAGCATCAATATCTTGTATCCCACTGAGGAGAATGTGTTTATGGTGCCAAATCACAAAAAGACTGGTGAGTATTAAGGGAATTGAAGTTTGTCTCATTTTATGTATGAACTTTGATTCTTAAGGGGATAGAAGTAGGAAAGCTTTTAATGCAAAACCAAAGCATCAATGTCGTGTACCCAAATGAGGAGAATGTGTTTATGCTGCCCAATCATAAAAAGAATAAAGATTGTTGTGGGAATCCATGCTTTTTTCATTTGAGAGATGAACTTTGATTCTTAGGAAAATGGTGAAAGGAAGAGTTTTCAATGAGAAGCCAAAGCATCAATATCGTGTATCCAAATGAGGATAATGTGTTTATGGTGCCCAATCATAAAACGAATGGAAATTATTATGAGAATCCATGTTTGTCCCCTTTGATAGATGAACTTTGATTCTTGAAAATAGGGGGAAGAAAAGCCTTTAATGCAAAATCAAAGCATCAATATTGTGTATCCCACTGAGGAGAATGTGTTTATGGTATCCAATCACAAAAAGAATGGAGATTTTTGTGAGAATCCATGTTTGTATTACATGATATATGAACTTTACTTCTTACAAAAATGGAGAGAGGAAAAGCTTTTAATGTATATCCAAAGCAATAATATCATGTATCCCAATAAGGAGAATGTGTTTATGCTACCCAATCATAAAAAGAATAGAGATTATTTAGGGAATCCATGTTTCTCTTATTTGATGGACAAACTTAGATTGTTAGGAAAATAAAGGGAGGAAAAGCTTTTAATGCGAAACCAAAGCATCAATATTATGTATCCGATAAGGGGAAAGTGTGTATGGTGCCCAATCACAAAAACAATGGGGATTATTATGAGAATCCATGTTTATCTCATTTGACAAACAAACTTTGATTATTAGGAAAATGGACGGAGGAAAAGCCTTTAATGCGAAGACAAAGCATCAATATCGTGTACCCTACTAAGGAGAATGTGTTTATGGTGCCCAATCACAAAAAGAATGGTGATTATTAGGGGAATTGAAGTTTGTCTCATTTGATCTATGATTTTTGATTCTTAGGAAAATGGAAAGAGGAAAAGCTTTTAATGAGAAACCAAAGTATCAATATCATGTATCCACATGAGAAAAATGTGTTTATGCTACCCAATCACAAAAAGAATAGAGAATGTAATGGGAATCCATGCTTGTCTCATTTGATAAACAAACTTTGATTCTTAGGAAATGGTAGAAGGAAATAATTTTAATGAGAAGCCAATCATGGATGCAAATGTGTTTAAGGTGCCCAATCACAAAAAGAATGGAGATTATTATGTGAATCTATGTTTGTCTCATTTGATAGATGAACTTTGATTCTTATAAAATGGGGGAAGAAAAACCTTTAATACGAAAACAAAGCATCAATATCATGTATCCCACTGAGGAGAATGTGTTTGTGGTGCCCAATCACAAAATGACTATTGACTATTAGCTAAATTGAAGTTTGTCTCATTTGATGGATGAACTTTGATTCTTAGAAAAATAAAGGGAGGAAAAGCTGTTAATGCAAAACCAAAGTATCATATCATTTATCCAAATGAAGAGAATGTGTTTATGTTGCCTACTCATAAAAAGAATGGAGATTATTATGAGAATCCATGCTTATCTCAGTTGATACATGAACTTTCATTCTTAGGAAATAGAGGGAGGTAAAGCTTTTAATGAGAAGTGAAAGCATTAATATCCGTATGAGAAGAATGTTTTTATGGTGCCCAGTCACAAAAAGAATGAAGATCATTATAAGAATCCATACTTGTCTGATTTGCTTGATAAACTTTAATTCTTAGGAAAATAGAGTGAGGAAAAGCCTTTAATGCGAAGATAAACCATCAATATCATGTATCTCAATGAGGCGAATGTGTTTACAGTGCCCATCACAAAAAGAATGGTGATTATTAGGGGAATTCATGTTTTTCTCATTTGATGGACAAACTTTGATTCTTAGGAAAATGGAGGGAGGAAAAGCTTTTAATGCCAAACCAAGGCATTAATATTGTTTATCCAAATGAGAAGAGTGTGTTTATAGTGCCCAATCACAAGAAAAATGTAAATTATTATGAGAATCCATGTTTGTCTCATTTGATAGATAAACTTTGATTCTAAAGAAAATAGAGGGAGGAAAAGCCTTCAATGCGAAGAGAAAGCATCAAAATCATATATCCCAATGAGGAGAATATGTTTATCGTCCCAATTACAAAAAGAATGATGATTATTATGGGAATTCTAATGATTATTATGGGAATTCTTGTTTGTCTTATTTGATGAATGAACTTTGATTCTTAGGAAAACAGAGGAAGGATAATCTTTTAAAGCAAAACCAAAGCATCAATATCATGTATCCAAATAAGGAGAATGTGTTTATGGTGCCTAGTACTAAAAGAATGGAGATTATTATGACAATCGATGTTTGTCTCATTTGATAGACAAACTTTGATTCTTAGGAAAATGGATGAAGGAAAAGCTTTTAATGCAAATCCAAAGCATCAATATCGTGTGTTCGAACAAGGAGAATGTGTTTATGGTGCGCAATCACAGAAAGAATGGAGATTATTTAGGGAATCCATGTTTCTCTTATTTGATGGACAAACTTTGATTCTTAGAAAAATAGAGGGAAGAAAAGCTTTTAATAGGAAACCAAAGCATCAATATCATGTATCCGATAAGGGGAACGTGTTTGTGGTGCCCAATTACAAAAAGAATGGAGATTATTATGAGAATCCATGTTTGTCTCATTTGACAGATGAACTTTGATTCTTAGGAAAATAGAAGGAGGAAAAGCCTTTAATGCATAGACAAAGCATCAATATCGTGCATCCCACTAAGGAGAATCTGTTTATAGAGCCCAATCACAGGAAGACTGATGGTTATTAGGGTAATTGAAGTTTGCCTCATTTGATGTATGAACTTTAATTCTTAGGAAGATAGAAGTAGGAAAGCTTTTAATGCAAAACCAAAGCATCAATGTTGTGTATCCAAATGAGGAGAATGTGTTTATGCTACCCAATAACAAAAAGAATAGAGATTGTTATGGGAATCCATGCTTGTCTCATTTGAGAGATAAACTTTGATTCTTAGGAAAATGGCAGAGGGAAAATGTTAGCTTTAATGGAGAGATTGAACCAAGAGGGGGGTGAATTGGTTTTATAAACACTTTATAAATTTAAAAATTAAACAAGATAAGAAAGAGAGAAAAATCGACAAAGGATATATAGAGGTTCAGTCCTTTAATTCAGCACCTACGTCTTCTCTTTTTGGTACTTTCTTACCAAGGTGATTTCCACATTTCACTAAGGAAATTGTTACCTTTAAGGATAAGGTTTAACCTTACACAATTTAAGGCTTAGATAGAACCTTTTAAATACCTTGAGAATTATACCCCAAACTTTCAAGTATTTTCACTTACTTTCACTCAACCCCTTTTTTTCAAATGAAAGAAGAATTTTGCAAACTAGTTGAACCTCTAGGACGTGGGTGTTTGCTGGAATTTAAGTAAAAGAAGTATGAGATACAAATGAACTTAAAAGAGTATGAGTTGATACAAGTAGAGAATAATGATTTTGATGATTTTGAGCTTTTTATTGTTTAATGATTCAATGAAGTCTATATCTCTACCTTTTTAGCTGTTTGGAACCTCTATTTATAGCTGCAAATTGATTCATAGATGTTGGGCATTTAATGTGGTGGTTGGAGAGCCG
>JBBYHK010461267.1:0-13682 GCA_038382065.1 Adansonia grandidieri
ATAATAATAATAATAATAATAATATTCAAAGAAGTATTTAAAATTTTACTATTAACAAACACTTACTCTCAATATTTAATGAGTTTAACTAATTAAATTAAAGAAAATGTGATACATAGATAATATATTTTATTGATAATATTTTCAAAGCTAATGATATGATTTACTTTTTGATAAATTAATATGTTATTATATATAGACCTGTTCAAGGGTCGGGCTATCTACCTGGCTTAATTGGGCCTGGGTTCAAGCTCTCATATTTTTATATCAGACTAGCCTGACCCTGATCAGAACAGTAATTTTAAATTAATATATTTTATTTAAATTTAATTATAAAAGTATATAATATTAATAAAAAAATTTTAATGTGATAAACAGTAATTATGGCTTTAATAAGTAGGTCTGGGCATGTTAAATAAGGACCTATGCTTGGAATTTTAAAAAAATTTAGGCCGCGGCTCGGTCCAACACATGAGCAAGTTTAATCATATTTAAAATATAAATTAAATGTTTAATATTCAATTAAATTATTAAAAGAATATTAAAATAAAATTCATAATTAAAGTTTTTTATTTATTAAAAATTATATAATTATAATTTCTTCATATTTATTTTTAGTATTAAATTCGGGTTCAAGTTTAGATCAGGCTCAGATTCGAGTTATTTTGAATTTGAACCATCAACTTTTAAATCAAATCGAATTCTGACTTAAATTTTTTCAAATGAATTTTTGAGTTCGGATTTAACCCTTTGTTATTACTCTACTATTTTGTTCGAAGGGAAATAGGTAAGTGAGCTGTTGGTTCAAGACCTAGGCTCAAAGGACAACGAAGCTGCCTTCATAAAAAAAAAAAAAAAAAAAAAGCAGCCGAGAAAAGAAGATTATACTGGTGGTATTACACACGAGTTTCAGTTGTATTATATTATTATTATTATTATTTACATCCGAGGCAGCAATCTATGGATAAAGGAAGGGTTTTAGTCGGAACGGAGAAACCTCTTCCAAATTGGTGTTGAAATCACGTGGTACCTCGAGTTTGCCTTTTCCTGGTGCCTTGCGCACTGACCACAAGAAGCTGAACTAGCCACGTTCAAGGCCGGTTCCGATTTCCCTCGTCGGGGTTCATCGAAGCTCCCCAAGCTTCCAAAGCACAAGAAAACAACTGACGATGGAGGCTGATGATCGAGCCCTTTCATGATCTCATCGTTCCCAGCTTTGTCAGTGCATAAAATCCCATGACCTTTGCGAATTAGTGGACCAACCGGGTAGATGGGTGGTGTCGAAATCGAATATTCCATCAAAGACTTAATCGTATGTGATTCAAGCTCTTCAAATATATTGATAATAATACCTTCAACCTCCTTGAATCTTCTGCAATGGTTTAGCACTGAAATACAGCCGCCATGCTTGTTGAATAAGAATGAAGGCAAAACTCTAGTAGGCACAGGTTATGCGCAACCTGGGAGGATTGAGTCAGGATCCGATTCTTCAAACTTGCGACCACTCTGATCATGTCGGCTTGGAAGGTCCAACATGAGGCTGAACAACGCCCGCAGTCAAGGCGGAAAAACAATTGGGAAGGAATCCAAAGTTCTTTTTCTATGTCAATCATGGCAGTAAATAGTAAGTCCAGAGCCAAGCCAACGAGTGGAGCTGAATCGAAGGTCGTCAAACACGAAGAATCAGGCAAAAACATGTTTGATTATAGCATCTTTGACATGGGATTTATGGGGCTCAATGAAATCAGTTAAAAAATTTACCAGTGATTTAGTGAAAACATCTAGTGAAGCAGGAGGATCCCTCTGGTGGAATATTGATGAATTGTACACGAGAATCGGTTGAAGCGGCCAGAGTTTGAATGTACGCATCTGAGACAGGGACAAAAAGATGGTGGAATGACAACAACTATTACTGAAAATTGATCGTCTCGATCAATCACCCGCTTTGTGAACTTTAAAAATGGGACCAGCTGACCGATACGTGGAACGGGGATGAACATTAGCTTGCCTTTTCTCATTTTTGCGGCAGCTTGCAGTTACTAGTGTTATTCTGGTTGCCGTGCTTGATCTCCCCTTTTTCTTTCTAGCAACGTTGCCAAGTCTTTCACAACCGAGGCTAAAAGCATCCTTCGTGCTTCTGATTTAACCGGTTCATATTAAATATAATTAATAATTAGTAAAAACATGATATAATTTTTGATACAAAATTAAGAGAACAGAGGTTTTAATTTTATTAATTACTATTAAACTACTTAACTGATTTTTGACACGTTCAATCCCGTTTTTAACTGATGAAACTAGTTTTGTATCAGTTTGAAGTGCTTTTAATGTAGTCGTCGGACTAAACAGGTCACCAGTTTTTCATTCAACCCATTTAACAGGGTGATCTAGTTCGGTTTTTTAATCATTGACCACAATTACGTTGAATAAATTTAAATTTAACTTGTTGATTTATTATTATTATTATTATTTTTGTGATTTGATTTTATGCATTGACTTAAGAGAGGTTAAACCTACATTATTATTTGTCTATTTATTGTACCCATCAATTAACGTCATAATTTTAAATCACAATAACGAGAATTTAACAAAAATCAAATTAGTTTTCTAAATTCTAAATGTTTCAACAAAATTCTAAATCTAGGACCATATATAATTTTACTCTACATACTTATGCTGTCAAACATTTGTATTTTTTTTTTTTTTTACAAAAATCAAATTGGATTCATTTTATAAAAATTAGAAAAAAAATCATAACTTTTAATCTCAAAGTTTCATATTCATATTTATTTTTTTGTAAAATATAGTACTGAATTATTGATCCATTTATATATATATATTTTATTTTAACTTTAAATTGCCCAAAAAAAAAAGAATCAAGAAAATTTGAATAGTTAGCAATTCTACCATTAATTTGAAAATATTTTATTTTATAATGTTATTGAGCTTGTTACTTTTTATATGTACACTGTTTATAAATAGAAATATCATAAGTTTTAGAGAAAATTTTAATAGGATGATGAAAGGTTTAGAGATGAATTTCAATGTCAAAAGATTTGTACTATTTTCTTAAATGATTTTTAACAAAATTCAAGGGATATAAAATGTTTGATCTATAAAAATCCGCATTATAAAACAATAAGTTGAAAATTTTTCGATGATGTAATTTGCTCAAGAGAGCTGAATGATTTTTCTTAATCACTTTTGGAGTGAAGAAATCTTTTTTTGGAATTCTATTAGCATAATAAAGAATTAAAAAGAAAATCCTTTTTTTGATATTTAAATATTAAATTCAAAAAAAAATCGTTAAATTTTAAAACGTTTAGGATAACGTTATGCTAAACAAGTACTATACTTAGGATAGTCATTGCGCAAAGATGGTGATTCTTTTCACCATTTAAACAAATGCTCAAACTTAGTTAGTTAAAAAAACATAGACCTAAACCTATTTTATACTTTAGTCGAGTTTAAGATAACTTTAAAAAGAATAAATTTATATAAATAACTAATCACATATAACAAAAAGAGTTAATAGTAACTCCATATTTTTTTACTAATGGTCGGATCTTAAGATTTGATACACTACAACAAAAACCATAACTTCTAATCTCAATTTTTCAATTCATTCTTTTAAAATTATATTTATTTTTCTTGTTTTGAAAAAAAAAATTATTTAATGATTGATTCATATATATATATATATATTATTTTAGATTAAAATTGCCAAAAAATTAAGACTAAATTTAAAAAAACAAAGAAAATTTGTATAATTAATAATTCTATCAGTAATTTGAAAATCCTATTATTCTTCAAAGTATATAGTCGTTGGAAATAATATTTTTGTTTTATAATTTTATCGAGATTATATATATTATAAGTCTTAGAGAAAAAAAAATGCTAAATATATATTTATAATCCTTCAACAGTAAAATGTCAAAATCTATGTCACTGATTTTACCTAACATCGTTTATAACTGTAATAGCACTATAAGCTTTTGTTTTTTAATTTACCATGAAATCGGCGAGTAACGATAGTAACAAGAAATTAAACGTTGTTGCGTAGAAGAAAGAAGGTGCTGAGCTATTGATTAAAAAAATTATATATATATAAAAAAAAACTTTTTATCCCTTTTCTTTTGAATAAACCATGATAGCTACAAGATGGAAGGTGAATTACTTGTGACAATTTTTCTTGGATTAGTAGTAATTTTGTTGTCAAACAAGCAGCAAAATACTTGTACAATTCATGTTACCTGGATTCAAAGTGAAAGTCAAATATGTTTATATATTTGATATGGATATTTAATTTTTTTTTTTTATATATTCAAAGGATCATACATTTAAATTTATATCTAAATGTATACCAAATTACAAATACTGAACACAAATATTTAAAAAAAAATTAAATTTGAGTAATATAAGTTGTAATACAACAATTATAAATAGCATTAGTATAGCATCAAATCAGGAAATTGGTACGTATTTGATCAAAATTCAAATTGGAAATCAGTTTGGATTGTATTAAAATTTTAGTGGTTAGAAATTATTTAGTAGTAAGTTTATTTGATAGTAAATAATATTAATAAGAAAGAAGTCCGAGTGAATAAAAATTTTTAGTGATTAATTAATTAGTTTTAAAATTTATGAGGGAGATTATTATGCGAGGAAGAGTTTGAAAAAACATCAGGTTAGTAGGATAGTTATTATTCATGTGTTTAAAGTCTAGAAGCATGAAAGGCTTATGTTTAGTGTTTGTTAAGTGACCGGTGTTTTATACTTTTTGTAATACTAGTTTTTTCAACATATGCAGACACACATGAATTATTTAAATTGTAAATATTATAAATTATTAAAAAAATTTATTAATAAATTTCTTAATTAATTAATTTTAAAAAACATAAAATCGAATATTTAATTATATGTTGATTCTTTAAATTATTATATTTTTTAGTATAAATATATTATTTCAATTAGATCTTATAAACTTGATATTTATAAAAATATATAATTTTTATACTCAATAATAAGTTGTAAAAATTTTTACCATTATAATTATAAAATTTACTATTATCTTCAAACTTTTATTATCATATTAAAAATTATTTATTTTTATGTTTTTACTCATTTATTGTAAATTATTTATTACTATATTATAAAATGTTTATGTTATTAATCAGTTATTAATATCTTACCGGTTACTACATGTTATACATTATATACCAAAATTGGATACATAATAAAATAATATATGGTTGATGGCTTTTCAACAACATAAATTTACAAAATGAGTAACCTCTAAATGCATGATTATTTTTCGCGCCTTTGTCTATTATTTAGTAACTATGATGTAATTTGACAATAATTTTTATATAAAAAAGCAAATTTTAATAATTTAATACTACTAAAATAGTACTTATAGAGTTAGAAAATATTATAGGTCAATAGCTTTTTTTAATAATCTTGGTTGGTAAATTAGTAACCTCAAAATATTTTAGTTTTTAGTCGCATTTATCTAATATTTAGCTATCTCAATTCTGTTTAAAATAATACAACGATTAAGGTAGCTAAATATACTAAAACTAATTTAATAATGAATAATAATACATAATGATGTAATTATCATATTCTTAAATACAAAAAAGTAAGAACATTTTAATTAAAAGCAAATTTGTATTCTTAAAAATTAATGTTTTTTAGAAACATTGACTTTGTTTTTGTAAAAATCTCTTAAACATTAAGTGTTTCAAAATAAAAAAAGAAACAAAAAAATAATGAAATTAATTAACTTGAGCTTAGTATAGATACACATATTAGTAATAATAAAAGTAAAATATTTAAATAAAATTTAAAGAATAAATAAAATATTAATGAATATTTGCTTATTAATAAATAAGAAAATTAAGTTTTTTATATATAAATTTAAAAAAATATTAGTTTTAGATTTTTCATGTTATATTTCCTAAAATAAAGATTCATTTAGATATTGACTTAATTGTGTTTAATCCTTTAAATTGACATAATCATCAAACTTAAAATTAGAACTAAATTTTGGTGTTATAAATATGATAATATTTTTAATTATAAGTATAAAAGTTATTTACTATTGTGTTATTAATTTTTTACTGCCATATTATTTTATTAATGAGTCACTATCATGTTAATCATCATTTAGCAATATATTATTGATAATTATGCACTATATTATCATTTATTTACTAAAATATTATCAAACATTTTTTATATGTCATTCTATCGATCATATACTATTATGTAATTAATCTTTTTTTTTACTATTACATTCATCATTTACTAATTATATAAAATTTTTTATAAATAATTTATTTAAAAAAATTTTCACTCTAAAACTAATCAACTTATTACTACAAATTAATACTATATATTAATTTACTAAATATTATGTAATTTAATAACCTTTTAGTAGCTTTGTCGTGCAAAATTAGTAAATAGTATGTTATATTTACCATAACTTTTATCCATCGCTTAAAAAATTTCTTATATATATATATTTTGAAACAATTCTATAAAAATTCATTAATTTATAAGGTTATTAAAATAAAAAATACTTGTTTATTGAAATAATAATAGTTCCATAACTTTTTTAATACCTTTATATACTATTATAGTATTTCGTCAATAACTTTATGAATAATATGAATAAAATTAGTAATTATGGTTGTTGAAATAGTAGACAAAAACCTCTGAAATATTCAATAGTTTTATTATTTTTTTAATCAACAGTTTTATAATTTTCTCAATAACCATGGTTTACAATATTAGTAATGTTAAATTATTTTATATTTTTTATAACATTTATATATTATTTAGTAACCCAAAAGGTATTTTATAAGAAATTTTTAAAATATGATAATTACAGTTATTGAAAATTTTAGATAAATAATTATTAAAATAGCATTATATTTTATTATTTTTCAACAACATTGATTAAGAAAATAAGTGACCTCAAAATCCATAACTATTTTCTGTAACCTTTACCTACTATTTAGTAATTATTGATATGCTTTATTCAATTATTTTTTATGAAAAACTTGATCAAATTAAATAAAAAGTTAATCTAAAATAATAAATATAGAGTTACGTAATAGATTTGTAGTTTATTCAATAACTTTGGTTTATACAATCTCAAAATTTTTTTAAAAATATTTATCTAACATTTAGTAGTCTTATTTCTTGTAAGTATATTTAGTAGTCTCAAGCATGTTTAAAATTATATAACAAATGAGAAAGTGAAACATAATGCAAGCTATACTCAATTACTAATCCATAATATTCTTCAATAAAAATAAGCATAAGAACATTTTTAATTGAAATAAATTAATTTTATTCATCAATATTAATTTTTAAAAAAAAAAAAACTGTTGACTTTTTTTTAGTAAAGATATCTTAAACAAAAAGTATTTCAAAAAATAATAATAATAGAATAAAATTAAGTAACTCGAGTTTACTATGAATGCATGTGTTAAAAACAACAAAAATAACAAATTTGAATAAAAATTTAAGAATGGAAGGTAAAATATATACTTACACATTTATTTAATAATACATATAATCTAAACCTAAAAATAAATATTAGTATAAAAATAAGTCCTTGATGTAAGAATTTTAAAAATATCAAAATCAGATTTTTCATATTTGAATAGCAATTCAAGCTTATGAAAAAATATATTTTATAAAACAAAAATTTATTCAATTATTATTAATGAAAAGTGAAATTGTACAAAGCAATTTTAAAATTTGTATCTAGAGAAATCAATCATTATTATTATCAGACATATATATCGGCATTATGAAAATCAAGAGTATAATATAAGGAAATATATATTGCTCTCTAGAATTTTCATAATTTAATTTTGTAAAAATTTTAATTTTAATTAATTTAAATAAAAAAATATATGTTTCAAAATTTATGAGTCATTTGTAGTCATTAAAAAATATAAGAATAAATTATGTTTATTTGTTTTGTACATCCATGTATATCTAAAAATAATTTTTTTGTAAGTCACAGCAATAATTTTCATTAAAAAACTGTATATAATAAATGAATTTATTGTCACAACTTTGTTTAAAGATAGCATGCTTCAGGGTCAATAACATAGATAAAAAATTTTTCCAATATATTTTGCTAGATAAATAAAAAGACTATAATTCATTATTCATAATTTTATAAGATTTTGAAACCTACAATGCTACATTAATTAACATTAGTTTTTATCTCCTCATGACTTTGGTTTATAGTAAAGAGTATATTTTAATTAAAATAGTTCAATTTATGTGTACCTTATTTTAAAACATATAGATAAATTAATTAAAATTACATATTTAAATAGAAAATTTTTTTTAATTTAACTAATTATTCATAATTTATAGGGTTTTTGAAACTTGATACTCTATTAATTTTGAAGTAGTCTATATTTTCATTAAAATACTTTAATTTTAAGTAGACTTTTTTAATATTTAGCTGATTTAACTTTAAATATATTTATAAAAATTACATATTTAAATAGGGACAGTTCATGAATTTAAATTCATTTAATATTATGAGGGCTCTATTTTTAAATATTTATTAATTCAAATTTAAATAAATTAATAAAATTACATATTTAAATAGGAAAATTTTATTAATGTTAAAGTAGATTAATACCATGTGGATTTTATTTTTAAATATTTATTAATTTAAATTTAAATTAATTAATAAAATTACTTATTTAAATATAAAAATTTTATTGAATTTGAAGTATATTAATATCTTATGGACTCTATTTTTGAATATTTATTAATTAAAAATTACATATTAAAATAGGATAGCTTTCTTAATTTTAAAATTTTAACGGATATTTTTGTTGATTACTTTTAACAATTTTGAAGTTCATATTTTTATATAAAAAAATATATTTTAGTGTATTTTTCTTTCTCATGTAGGTAATTGAAGTCTAATCGTGTAAAATTTTGTACGTTATGTGTATGAGTTAACTCCATATGAATTTCGGTGTGAATAGGTTTATGCTTTAAAATATCCTACAAAAATTACAAGGGAAACATGGAATTAGAATCAAATCAGGAAATTCTTCAAATCAGCCACCCTCAGCTTTACAGCATCAGATATAGGGAAGAAGGGCTTGGTTCAATTCTGTTATGGCAGTTAGTAAATGAGGGATTTTCGAGAGATATGAAATGAGTTACATAGCTAGCCATTTTTTATGGACAATTTAGTGAAGTAATTTGAAAAGCCTCAACCAATTAGCAACTCCGATGGAAATTTTGCCTTGGTGAAGTAATTTGAAAAACCTTAAGCCGTACGCGTGCTAAGTTGATTACCACTTACCAGGGCAGAATTGGGCCACTAGTGGACCCTATCAGATAAAGTGAAGTCTAATAGTTTTCCTTTACTTTTTTTTTAATTTAATTGATTGTTTCAATAAATATTTTAATTAAAAAATAAATTGAATATTGAATAAGTATTAAACATAATAATAGTTGATAAAAAAGAATTTGAGTTGATGCTAATGATATATAATATATAATTAAGAAGTCAAAATTTTAAATCTTATTGTTTAAAAAAATACCATACAATTGTTTTCTTATTGATTTATTAAAATACTTATTTTTTTATTGCAGATTAAACCGAATTGATTGTCGATATGAATATTTTAATATTTGATTGGTAGGTTGGAAATTCTCCCAAGAATTCACCAAAGGACAGGGTGATTTGCAAGGCATGCCATCAACTCTTAAACTTCAAGTGCATGCATATCTATGCATCATCATATCCATTTCAAATATATACCCTCCTATTCCTTCTCTCTTTCCTCACTCATCCCATGAGAAAGAAAAAAATGAGTCCCCAAAGCATTTCTTTCACTGCTCTTGTTGCCATTTTAGCTGTTTTTGCACCCAGAGTTGTCATCAACCCAAACCCACAATTATTCCTCAAATATCTGCAGGTTGGTTTTAGTTTATGCACTCCATCATCATCATCTATCATTGCAACATTCAACTTTGATGGCCTGCTGCATCGACATCATCATAAACATCCCGATGAAGGCAAACCTGCAGGATCTATTTGCGACGACTTCCCACCAAACTTCCCACCTCCCGAAACCAACACGACATTGACGCTTTGTGTTGATCGAAACGGGTGTTGTAATTTCACGACGGTGCAAGCAGCCGTCGATGCTGTTGCAAACTTTAGCATGAAAACAGCCATTATATGGATCAATTCCGGCATTTACTAGTGAGCTGCTGACGTCTCTTATCTAAGTACTTCTCTTTTCTTTTTTGCCTTTTGGGGCTCATATTCATAAGCCTGATGTCATTTTTTTTTCAGCGAGAAAGTCATTGTTCCAAGAACCAAACCCAACATTACATTTCAAGGACAAGGCTATACATCAACCGCAATTGCTTGGAATGACACTGCCAATTCTACCAATGGTACCTCTTATAGCGGATCTGTGCAAGTTTTCTCTGCCAACTTTATTGCAAAAAACATAAGCTTCATGGTGAGACTCATAATTTTATACACTATAAATAAATCCAACTAACATGTGAAAGTTTATTTGCCATCATAAATTAAAGATGAAATCATATTGCTATCTATATTTTTTTGACTTTTCATTTTTTTTCAAAATGCTCATATTCGATATCTATATTAGATACATATTCGAATATATATATAGATATAATCTTTCAAATAAATAAAAAATTTGAAAATTTTTTTTGTGTTGGACATATAATCCATATTGATACTCCTCTCGAATTACGATGACATAGCTTTCGACGAAAACAAAAACCTAATGATTGACTATTATTGTCTTTTAATAATGAAAAGTATACATTAAGAAATAAAACGAGAAATGAGATTTACACTTTAATCATATATAATCATATATGGTAGAATGTAGCTCCTATCCCTCGTCCAGGTGACGTTGGGGCACAAGCAGCGGCAATTAGAATAGCAGGAGACCAAGCAGCCTTCTGGGGTTGCGGCTTCTTTGGAGCTCAGGACACCCTCCATGACGACCGAGGTCGCCATTACTTCAAGGATTGCTATATTCAAGGCTCAATCGATTTCATTTTTGGGGATGGAAAGTCTCTGTATGAGGTAATGTTTACTGTTCCAAGCATATTTAAAATAAATAAATCCGAAAATAAGAACCAACAGATCACACACAGACCGTTGGCAACGTATGCAAATCGAGTCCATGCAGTCAGGCAGTCTCCTTTGCTAAATTAACGAGATCTTGTATAAAACATATCTTTGGAACAGGATTGCCAGTTGATATCCATCGCTAACCCCGTTGCTCCAGGATCTAAAGCCATAAATGGAGTGTTGACAGCACATGGAAGAGCTTCCGGGGATGAGAATACCGGCTTCGCATTCGTGAATTGCACGGTGGGAGGCACGGGAAGAATATGGCTCGGTCGAGCGTGGAGACCATTCTCCCGTGTGGTTTTCGCTCTGACATCCATGACCGATATTGTTGCACCAGAGGGTTGGAATGACTTCAACGATCCTACACGAGACCAGTATGAATATTAATTGAAATTATATATATAAAAAATTGTTTTGGATATTATCTATGCTAACAAATTAATATTTAGTAAAATTAGAGACGATTAATTAAGAAAAATGTTAAACAGATGATTCATACCAATTAAGGTACCATTTATAAAAACAGTAATTAATATATTTTTTAAAATTTAATAAAATAATGAATTAAATATAAAAATTTTTAAAATGATATTGTATGCAGCTTAGGAACAGGGTACATATTGTGAATGTTAGAATGCAAATCCGAAACTTATTAAATATCATATCTTAAGGGTGATTGTATAAATTAATTAAGTTAAAAATTGAGTTTTTTGAACTCAAAATCTTGCTCAAGTGTTTTATATAACCACAGATAGTATTTAACAAATCTAAGATTCGAATCTTAGCAATGGAGTTTCTGAATTTTGTATCAATTTTCATATAGATTGTAAATTTTTTATTTCATTAAATTATATAACTTAATTTTTATTATTAATAAATTAAATCGTTTAAGTAAATTTTGTTAAATAATTCTAATGAAAAAATTAACTCAACTACATATATAATTATTTTATACCTCATTAAGATAATATTTGATTGATATATACTATGTATGCATATTGAATCAATTTTTTCATTAATTTTTTTTTCTAATTCAGAAGTTTATTAAAAGCAAATCAGCGGCATACCATGGCACAACACCATCAAGTATGAGCACCGCCCCTATAACCAAATAAAAGAAAAACGAAAAGAAAAAGACCATGATCTCAATACAGAAAAGGCCAGACCATCGACGACGACAGAAATATTAAAATTATTTAACGAAGTTAAACATAAATTATTTAATTTATTAATAAGAAAAATTTAATAATTTAACCAATAATCATATAGGCTATTAGTAGAATGTTGAATTTTTAATTTTAATAATTAAGAATCAAATCTTAAATCTCAATTACAAAAAAATTAAATTATATAATTTAATAAAATTAAAAATTTTATAATTTACACAAAAATTAATACTATATCTCTTAAAATAATATTTTAATTATACTTAATTAATGCTAGAGACACCTATTAACGAGAATGCAATTGATGCAGGACGATATTCTTTGGAGAATACAATTGTAGGGGTGCGGGAGCTAATATGAGTGGAAGGGCCCCATATGTTCAAAAGCTGAATGATACTCAAGCTTCTCTTTTCCTCAATACTTCTTTTATTGATGGAGATCAGTGGTTGCAATCCTTCCATAATTAGAAACCATTTTCAAAATACCAACAAAAAAAGAAAAGAAAAACCCTTTTTCAACTTCGTCATCTTCCAAATATAATTTTATTTTCCAACTTATGATTTCATACAAATTCATTGTATAAATTCAAGGATGAAATTGTATCCATCAATTCATATAGATACATCCTATTCATAAATTAACTTAATAAATAGTTAAGATGAATAGTAATCTTTCTTTTCATCATATTTTTATCCATTAATTGTTCTTGTAAGAAGCTGAGGAAATTGATTTAATTAGAATTAGACGTTTCTGAATGTGTGACACTCATGGATTAACATGATGCATAGCTGAAAATACTAAAGTTTGATTCATAAGATAATTTTATAATTAAATTAAAGTCATTTTTTAGGCGCGACTCAAAAAATCTTAAATAATAAGAAATCACAAAAAGGATTAGTTTTTTTTTCTTATCACACGGTTTTATTTAAATAACAAGAAATTAGTATATTGTTTTTTTTTTTTTCTAAAATTTGATAATATATTAAATAATAATAGAGTTTATTATGATTGATCTTTATCAAAATCTTATTAAGGAGTTGAATTTGAGTAATTGAATCCATTCATTTTGGAGAAGATGTCAGCTTCAATAAGTAAAAGGTTTTCATCCAATCTCAAGACATTTTTACTAGTTGATCAGGCTCACTTACTTGAGAAGTTCTATTGAGAAGAAAAAAACATGAAATTGAAAACTTTTGCTGCCTAACAACTTTGGCAAAGGAAACTGATTTCTCTTCTCTAAACAAATGACCAAACTTGTAGAAGAGGAAGACCCTCTCCTCACCAAGTTTTCATTGAGCTGGGGGGAAGTTAAAAAACTTATACTTCAA
>JBBYHK010461377.1:0-21256 GCA_038382065.1 Adansonia grandidieri
TTTTATTATTTTTAAATAATTTTTTTAACATATATAATTTATATATATTATATACATTATATATTATATATAATATATATTTGTGGGGGATTGGTTCCTTACTTAAGGAACTGACCCACAAAAGGATAAAAATAATAATGAATAAATGAAAATAAGAGTAAAATAATAATTACAGTATTTTTATTAATAATTTTAATAATTACTATTTTTTGTTTTGAATTATTTTTTTAAATTTTTACTCTTTTTTAATAATTATCAATTTATTTTTTAAAATTTTACTATTTTTTAAATTATTTTTTCTAATTTCACTTCCTATAATAATTATCGATCTATTTTTTTTCTGAAATTCTTCCGTTAGAGAATTACCTAGTACTAATTATCAATTAATTTTTTGAAATTTTACTTTTTTAAAAAAAATTATTTTTTTTAATTTCATTTTTTTATAATAATTATCAATTTTTTTTGAAGACGAAAATAACCTTATAAATTTAAAAAATATCTGTTGAAATTTTATTATTTCTTTTTTTTTTGTAATTATTTTTTGTAATTTTACTTTTTCATAATAATTATCGATCTGTTTTTTTTTTCTGAAATTGTTCTTTTAATTGTCGGACGAAAATGCCTTTACAAATTTAAAAATGCTGCTCGAGTCTTAAGACTCAAAAATAATAATAGGTTATAGATTTTTGATTAAATTTAAATTTTAAAAATGAAACTTAAACTTAAACTAAGCTTTAAATTTTATTAAATTTTAAATTTCTAATCTAATTTCTTACAACTTAAGTTTTAATAAACTCGATTATACCTCTACTTGTCCCAAAAGAATTCTAGTTTCTCGTGATATAGGATTCCATTTTTTTGATATCGGCTTAACCCACAGCTGTAATCGAAGATTATTTAATTATGATTTTAATTTTTTATGTTAAACATTACCTTTATTAAACTTAAACAAAAGCAATACATTCATCGCACTTATTTCTATATATATATATATATATATATATATATATATATATGTTTTTAACCGAAGTCCGAAGGCATTACCTAACATTTCCCTTTCTAATTGAAGGTTATCGATAATCATTATCTTAACAAACCTAGTGGCTCCTTTTCTTACATTTTATTCTTACATATACCGATTAACATTTAAAGCTTTAGCTTTTGCACAGTGTTCTTTTTTTCTTTTTTTCTTTTTTAAAAAAATTTCATGTAATTCATAATACTATGTTTTCAGATAAGGAAAAATTTCTACAGGGTAATGTACATTTCAAAGCTGCATCCCTGCAGCACAGATGGGTAGTTCCACCTCTAGAATTTCATAAATGTTAATTTGCTCGCCTTTAAAAAAAAAAAAGTTACATAAATTACAAGCTAGCCTTACTAAGTAGCAAATAAAAAAGTACATATTTGCACAACGCATAAATAGGTTCACTATATCCATGGAGTTATTTTCCCATCTTGTAAGTCAGGCTTCAAACTTTTTGACCAGCAGACTGGGTTTCATCTTTCTCAGCATCTCCTTCTCCATCTTAGTCATCTTCGTCATCTGCTTCATCAGCTAGTCTGGTAAGCTCTTCCCGAACCATGAGCTTTATAGATGACTTTCTTGGGGTGAGGTCGGTATCAAAGTGTTCGGCTGAATGATAGCAAACTCTATTAGGACATGCGTATATGAAAATTCTACAGCTTCACAATGAAAGCCCTCTTCCCCAAACAAGATGTTTCCCAAATTTTACAAGGAAGCTCGGAAGGCAAACTCATTACCAACACTTCCTTATCAGACAGTATGAACTTAATCGTTGAAAAGTTGGTTTTCATTGTCAGTTTTTGTCATTCACTGTTGAGCACTAGATGTGTTACAATATGATAAATAGAACAGCCCAAAAAAAAAAAAACATAAGTCCGGAAAAAAATTCCCCAATTTGGTCAGAAATGCAGCATATTTAAGGTAAGGTTATTAAGTTGTGCCATTTATCTTCAGAATTTGAAATAAGTGAAAAGAACGTCCCAGTATAAAAAGTGAAAGATGCATACCAAGTATCTTTAGAACGTCAGTGATCGTGGCCTGCAGAACAAAATAATAAAATTTATGTCAGCAAGAACATTACAACCAGTATCTACCAAGGAAATGAAAATATGAGACTAAGAATTTTCAAGCACTTTATAAGCAAAAAGAAATTGCAATTTAGATAAAACTTAAAAACACTTGAGATCCTTGCATCTTATTTGCTATCAAATCGACCAAAAATCATTAAGGTTGTGTTTTAGAAAATTTTGTAGCAAAAGCAATATCTTTGTTAATAAACATTCCCAAAACTACGATGGAAAAGACTTCAGCCCATTTCTACACAGGCAAGCAGATAGGCATTATGTGCAACCTCATTTTTTTTCAGTGTTTCACCACATCTTACCAAAACTAGTTCTTCAGTAAAATGATTCAGAATAGAACATAACTAGAAGCAGTGAACTGAATGAAACAGCTAAAAAATGTTTGGATTCATGGTTCCAAAGTCAAACCAAATTAGAAATGATCTTCAGAGATCAATGAAAGTGTTGATATACAATTCTTATTCATGGTAGCCTATTTAGCATTGAATCACAAAGTCCTAATAAGCTGACTATCTTGTTCACAACCAAAATAGTCTTTGCAGTCAGGACCAGACCAAAAATGCTTTTAAGAAAAGTCCAGTAATGAATGCAGGCGTTATAGGTACCATATTAACATCCAATCTTACTGTATTGAAGTCCACTTCCTTAAGTATCTCACGAATTGTAGCCCTTAGCTCATGATCACTTGGCTTCAATTTCTTCTCTTTAGCTTTGTCCTTCCCCTTTGCAACCTTTTGGCCTTGATCAATATTGGAAAAGGTAGCACTATAAAAACTCATAACCAAAAGCCTATCGTACAAATTTTGCCATAAAAAGCAATTATTTTTAGTTTCCTTAACAAAAAGTACAGACAAGTAAAGAAAACATAAAGGGGGCCAATATCTTACTGGTTTTCTCTTTGCAGGCAGATTTTGTTGGTGTAGAGATCTTTTCCTTAGTGACCTTCTCTAGTTTCTTCTTTGAAGACAGCTTTGGACTTCTGTCACTATCAACATCAGCCTTTGAATTTTTTGATGATGATGTTTTTGGATGCCTTTTCTGAGCTATAGAACTTTTGGGAACTTTGATTTTCTTGATTTTATCATTTTTGGCAGATTCCTTCTTTCTGGATGATTCCTTTGTTCTCTTTTTCTTCTTCCGTGCGTTTTCTTCAGATTCATTTTTCTCCTCACTTTCCTCAGGCATCTTGTTCTCATATTTTTCAGTAACGCCATTTTCATTTTCCTCTGCTTCAATATGTTCCTCTTTGTTTTTTTTGTCTTCAAACTCATCCCCCAAATCAGATGTACTCCTATTTCTTGATTTTGGAGTATCCTTACTCTTTTTTCGACCCTGCATGATACATATAACAAAGGAAAAAAGACATAATAAAATAACTATGAAAATAAATGTAAAAAGAAGAAAGTAAAACCATATAATGACCCCAAAGTCCCTCACCTAAAACATATAAAGTACCAAGCATTCACATAGCCCTACAAATAATTTACACATGGGAGACCTAATTAAATGGATATATGGTATTTCCTTAAACATGGTAAACATAAGCGACAGGCCAAGCAACAAGCTCCAATGGTTAATGAAATATCATGTTTATGATGTCAACAAGGAGAAACTAATACCTTTGTTGATTGATTTGATGTGGTCTCAGACTCGGTAGCCCTTTTGCGCTTTTTACCCTTACTTGACTGATTATAAATAAAAACGATAGGTTAGAAAGGAAGTAAGTAAAAACTGAACTTTAGTAAAAGCTGCAGTTAATATTAACCTTTTCTTTTTCAGCAACTAGAACAGTGGTTGTAGCATGAGGGGCCTCCAAAAACTCCATCAGTTTTGCAACGATATCTTCCTGAACGTCAATTTTTAAGCTTTATTAACAACCATTACAGAAATTCAACTTCGTTAGCATTAAAATTAGCATTATTTTCAAGCTTGTGAAAGTAGTATTATAAACAAGCCCTCATATAATTGACATTGGACTTGGGTGGTGACAATGATTCTTAAGGGGAAAAAAAGGGCGTTCTGAAGTGCACATGGCTCCCCGCTTTGCCAGGGTTGAGGGAAGGTCATTTATCATACACAGCCTTCCTCCCTGTTTGTCGCAGAGATACTGTTTCCATGACTCAAACCCCCGACCTTCCAGTCACAAAGGAACAACCTTTTATTGTTGGTACTAACTGCATCACCTAAAAAACTCCAAACTCACCCCTATCCTTCTATTGAATCACAATCCTAGTAACAAAATCTAATTAGTTATAACTTGCATTTCTAGATAGGCAAAGTGGTCATAAAATTTCTCAGTACTTTCCAAACTGTTAAAAGTAATCACATAAATGAGGGCGTCTCAATTGAAAACAACAAAAAAGTTAGCCTTCTAGGAAAGAAAATGAAAAAGAAAGGAAAAAGATCACCCATAGATCTGTAACTTAACATATATACATGCTTTGCCCACCCAGCATTTTACTGCACGCTAGGTGAGAAAATGAACCAAATGGACAAGCCTATCTTAGTGGGCAGGGTTTCTATTGATCAATTTGCATGAACATTAAATGACTAATTAATAAGAAGTGTTCTTCACTAATCAAACCAACAGAATAGCCATCATTTCCTTGACATATAAACAGAATTAAAGCAGATATTACACTAGTAAATCGACAAACCTTCCTTGTAGTAATCTTCATAATTGGTATGTCAAGAACATCACAAAACTCCAATAACTTCTCTTTATTGCATTTGTCAAATTTATCTGTTACTTTATTTTTTTGCTTTTCCTGCAATTATCACAACATTTCAATAAAATATGCCTAAGAAAATCTACTAAAGTGCACTAACATCAATTAAAACAAGTTAAGCTAGACAAGTAACTTAAACTAGCGATAAACTATAAACATTCTAAAATATTGAAACTCAGAAGTCGAATTCCTACAGAAAAATCAATTATATGCAACAAAAATTCTGCTTCTTACTTTTATAATTCTTTTACCTCATTTTCATGCCACACAAAACCAGAAAATCTGGAAATATTATTCTTAACCTGAACTGCCTGCAAGAGCAAGGAATGTGAGTCTAATAAACTGGATGTAAAATCAGCAAAGTACTTCTGCAGCAACCCAGAAACATCCAAGTATAGTTTCTTTACAAAGACACATGCCTCTACTCAAGCACACGTGTATCAGTTCAGACTTTGTTTATGCGCCCTTATCATCAAATTAAGAGAATTAAACAAGAGATTGGAAATGCTTAATAGAAACATATAAAAAATTTGACAGCAAGCAAATTACCTTCCCTCTCCTTCCAAAGAGAATAGTATGTAGCAATCTGAAAGTGTCATCAGTCTTCCTTCTAGACAACTTGAATGCCACTACAGAAGATGAATGGCAGATGTCATTTACTCAACTCATAGTTCTGAACTAATATCAAATACTTAGTAATCTAGTTTTAAAACAAAAGGAATTAAATAAAAAAACACATCCAAGAAACTTAGTAGAAATAATTAGGGGAATGACACAAGCAAAGTTAAACGAAAGAAGCAGCATCCTGAGATGTTCTGATGACAATGCAAAGAGTATGAACTCAATGATGAACAACAATGAGAGATGAGCTGTTAAGATCTACAACTATAGCATCAAACAAACCCACTGTAGGATATTGTCTATATAAAGAATACAGGACGCAAAACCTATAATTTGAGTGATATAAGAAGAAATAAAGAACAGACCATTAGGAATATCTTTAAGTGGAGTACCACGGCCCTGCAATTGCCAAAGCAACCTATTATTTTCTATGGATTTCAAAATAGAGAACTGAAAAGTCTAATCATTTTTTTTTTTTTAAAAAACAAGATAGCCAAGAAGAAAATAAAAAACCTTTTCAATTTGGAATTCCCTAGAAGCGTCTTTGTCCATAGATGCAACCAATCTTTCAACAGATTTCCGCTCACGCACAGGGCGATCAGTGAGAGGAGTTTTTTGCTCTTGCTCTTTCTTCTCCTCCACCCTTTTTGTCTTCCCTTTAACTTTCTCCCTGGTTTTTTGAACTTTCCCATGTTTCTTTGAACTTTTTTCCTCATTCCTCTCTTCATCCTTCTCTTCTACGTCCTCTTCTTCTTTCAAGCCATCCACTTTCTCCTCCACCTCATCTTTGCTTTCCTCCTTTTCAACTTTCTTGTCATTTTCTTTTGGATCAGCTTCTTCTTCCATTGCTTCAGGTTTGGTTTCCTCCTTTTCTTCTTTGCTTTCCTTGTCTTCCTTCACCTGTTGGTCTTCATCCACCTTCTCAGTCTCAACTTTCTCATCATCTTTCTTATCTTCTTCCATTTCCTTTACCCCATTATTCTCAGCCTCTGTTTTCTCAGCTACAGCTTCACCAGATTTCTCTGGTTGAGAAGTCCCATTTGCCACCAGCTCAGCGACTTCAGTCTTTGTTTCTTCTTCACCCATACCCAATCCAATTCAAAGAAAATGCCCTACACTGCAACACTTCTTTCCCTTGCCTCCCGAAGTTGTAGGATGGAACAAGCGAAAAGCTGCAGAAACCAAACAAACTAATAATAATAATAATAATAATAAACAGTCAATTGCACTCAAGACAAAAGAACCATCAAACAGATACTACCACTCGGCAACAAACAGTCAAACACCATACCCCCACTAAAAATACCAACATGGAAATTTTTTATATGAAATTTTGAGTAATACTTAATAAATTTGGAAATAATTGGCCCAGTACACATTTCCCAAATTTATGGCCATACTAATTTTGCAATCGAATTTTCTACTGAAATCTTTTTGCATAACAAAAGAAATTTCTTTCCCACAGAAAACAAAATTCTCCTAAGCTTCATATGAAATACAATGGGCAAATAGCTATAAAAGAGAAAAAAAACAGTTACACTCTCCCTATAAGAAAAAAATAAACCACGAGGAACATTCAACTTACTGAAATGAGCTACAGCAAAGCAAACAGAATCGAACCAATCAAAGCATTACACTAAGAAAGAAAAGTAAAGCATTTCCAGACTAGAATTGCACTATTAGAGACACACAGGAGTTTGAACATGTTCAAAAAACCAAAGAAACTTTAAACTTCACATACAAAAACTAAACATTCAAAATAAACAACAAAATCCCCTGGTTGGTTCCTAAGAAAATAAAAGACGCTTTAAATATCACTTTTTTCCTCTACCAATATAAATCATGATCCGAGTTTAACAAAGCTAAAAACAGACTCTATCAAGCTTAATTTTATGAAAGTTTCAATTTGGACAATTGGGAAAAAAAAACTCCAAACTCTAAAAATTCAAAATTCCTCTTCATTTCCCACATTTTTCAGTAACCAAAATATTCCAAAAATTTCCCACAGAGAACACCAAACACTAAATTTTTAGCACACTACAAAAATCCTCAAAATCCCCATAAAAAATTTTAAAAAAAGTGGAATAATTACAAAATATCAGCTAAAAATCCCCCCCCCCCAAAAAAAAAAAGAAAAGAAAAAGAGAAAACTAACGGTTAATTGGGAGCTCTTCATTACCATTCACAAGCTTGAGAAAAAGCAATATCCTTTTAAGTGAGGATTTTAAATAGTTTAATTTTGGAAAACAAATGAGCTTCAAAAGTCCCGGACTTGAAACCCGGATTTAAAATGAAGTTAAGTTAATTAAGTGCCACGTGGGACGGGGGAAGTGTCAGAAAGTGGGGCGAACGAAATTCGAGATGCTATTCGGTTATCGTTTATATGAATCCAACGGTTGAGATTTTAATTTTTTTGAAGGTATCTCGGTAGTTAGGGGGCCCACTCTTTGGGGTCATACGTGGGGCCTATCTTTCAAGGAAATTCATGCGCTGGTTAGTGGGGTGGTTTTTTTTCTTTTTCTTTCTTCTTTTTTTTTTTTTCATTTTCATTTTTACTTTTTTTAATTAGGTAATTCCGAGGATACTGCAAACAAATAAATTATTATAAATAAATTGTTAAAAAAATTAGAATTTGTTCCATTAAATTTATTAACGTGTAAATAAATTATTATAAAAATATTGAGACTTGAAAAAAAATTAATATTTAATATTTAAATATTTTATAATTATATTTTTATTTTCAAATTTTTATATCATATTTTAATTGTTATAATATTATAATTTTTATAAGAATATTTATAATAAAATATTAAAAATAAAAAAACGTTAGTTTAAAAATAAAAATAAAAATATATAAAAATAATTAATTAAATAAATCAAAAATCAAAAACAAAAATATCAAAACTGTTTGTTTAAGGTCCACAATGGATAGATCTTATGACTGGGCCTAGATCATTAGAGTTAAAAGCAGGTCCGATCTACATCTATTCAAACTCAAGGCAGTTCAACAGGTATAATCATTTGGGCCCACTTTATCTTAGTGATTCAATTTGTACTGTTTTGAATCGCTACTTATCTAATAAAATAATAATTTTTATTTAAATTTAATTATAAAAATATATAATGTTTAATATTTTTAATATTTTTAAAACAGTAATTTAAGCTTAAAGATCAAATTCGACCAAATTTAAATTTTAAAAAAATTTAAAAACATTTTAAGTTCTGTAAATATATTTCGTTACATTGATCAACAATCAAATATTCATTCAAAAATGCATAAAGTAAAAGTCATTTTTAAAATTTTTTTCTCACTTTTCTTCAAACATATATATATTTTTTCTTATGAAGCCAAAAAGATTAGGAAATTTAATCCAAACCCAGAAAACAGTCTAGTTTCTCACTACAATCTTCAAATCTTAAATTGATGGCCAAAAATCTTAAATTTCCGAGTAATCGTTCTTCCAATTAATTTTTTTAAACATCATTTCTTTTTTGCTCTATTTTTTTCAAAAAATCCCTCCATATTCTTATTACCTGTATCTAAATCCAAGTGTCAAATCCTTACCCTACATTGTTCATAAGTCTAAAACCATTAAGTAATTCCAAAACAAACAAAAGCTTGTTAAAAAAAGAAAAAAATTGAAGTAATCGAATTAAATTAAAATCCCATTTCTGTTAAGAGTGTCGTTTATGTAAATCCAACGGTTGAGATTTTAGTGTTTTTGGAAGTATCTCAAGCGTTGGATTTGAGAGATTTTGGTTCGACAAATGACGATCAATTTTTCTTATTCTTTAGGCTGTACCAACTTTAATTTATGCATTACTTGAACAGCAATAGGGTTAAAACTTCGAAAGCTATGGCATTTAAGTCAAACAGTCAAAATGTTGATATCTTTTTGTACAGTGTGTGTCAAAAAAGATTACGTATGCCCTAAAAATCCATTAAACTTCAACATAAAAAAAAAGGCCAAGCTTATAGCGCCCCCCCGTCCAGAAGAAAAAACAAAGGTAGAGAATCAAGTCCATGATACTTACCTAAGCGTAACAAAAGTTTATGAAAACTACTAATTTCTAAGCTAAGACCCTTGCTAGCTCTTAGCTTCAAACTGTTGAACTCAAAGCTTTAAGCTTCAATCTTAGACCTTGGACATTTGATTGAGCCTATTGAAATGTCAATTTCGATTAGATTTTCTTCCTCATTTACCTCATTCATTTCTGCCAACAGCTCATCAAGGTCTTGCTGTTGCTGCTTGCATAATATTGACTCTCGCAAGAAATTTGGCAGACTACTGGATTTGGATTCTTCACTCAAACTATTGGACTTATTGCTTGGAATGGCAATTTCAATGAGCCCTTCTTCATCGTCTTCTGACTCTGAGGCCGAATCATATAAGATTTCAGGATTTTGTTCCACATTACCTGAAATCGCCCAATTTAGCTCAACATTTTCACTTCTTTCATTCTCTGTTGTTGTTGTTGTTGTTGTTAAGTCTAGTGAGTCAACTTGAAATTCATTCACAATGCTAATATCAGCTTGTTGGGCAGCACCAGATTCTGAAACACTTTCCATTACTACTTTCTTTTCAACTTGCAGCTTTATGGAAGCTGCGTTTTCTACTAAAACCACCTTCCTCATCTTCTTTGTGAAACTGACTAAGAAACTTGTTGATAAAATCAAGATTGAAACTGTAAAAACCATAGGATAAGACCACCCAAAACAAAGGAAGCTAGTCCAAACAATACAAGGAACAACAACAAGTGCAAGTGCAACAAAAAGTAAACAGGCTTTCAAGACATAAAATGAAGAAGAAGAAGAAGAAGAAGAGATTTGATTCTCAGTTGTTTCTACCATGTTCAAGGATAAAGAAAGATTATGGCATCAAAGATTACACAAAAAAAAATGCAAAGATACAACCAGAGTTTGAAAATGGCCAGTGAAAGAGAAGCAAGACTTTGGGTGTTTTTTTTTTTTTTTTCAAAAAAATATGAAAGAAATTTGTATTAAGAAAAGTTGCAATGGAGATTTCAGCTCTCTCTCTCTCTGTGCTGCTGCTGGTGCTTATGAATCAGGATTACAAGTGGAAAAAGAGAGCAAATGAATGCTATCAGTTGCTTAATTTATACCTGATCTTGATCAGCTGCAAAGAAAGAGATAATGGAGTTGGATGGAAATAAGGCTTCCGTAAGAAGAAGACTTTTCTTTCACTGAAATCAATTGGCTCTTCCCTCTTATAAAACCAGATTACTCCAAAAACAAAGATAAACTGGTTTGGAATTCCCAATTCATAGAACTTAAAACCTCAATAGCATGCAATTATAAAAATTAAGGGTGTGCTAGAAAAGGTGAAAGAAAGGTGCTGTTTCTTTTTCACTCTTTTTCCTTTTCAATTTTGGACTGAAACCCCCCCCCCCCCCTTTTTACTGTCTTTCTTTCCTTGGAAAGCAAAGAAAAGACCAAATCAAATACCCCTGGAGACAAAGAATAGTATAAATGGTGTAACTTGATTGATTACTTGAGTTTTCTAGCAAATTTGGATGACATATTAAAAAAAGAAAAAGAAAAAGAAAAACCTGAAAATTTGTCGGGTAGCCAATAATCAAAATCAACAGTATAACCAGTAATCATGGCACATTTTTTCACCCATTTTCTTTTGTCTGCTATAGAACCCATCAAGATGCAATGATGTTTGTTAGTCCATTTTTTATGGTGCTCTATGGCTGGCCCTTCCAAAGTTCAGAGTCTTGATGGAAGCCCATTGCATCGAAGAGATCTTTCGGCTGGTAATGCCAGGTAGTGCCCATTACTCCTCTTTTCTTGCGTACAATTTTTAATGCATGAGGACAGAACATAAGTTTTGATTCCTTCCCTTGATTAAGAAGACCTCATGTCCTTTCAACTAAAGCCAAATCAATTCTACCTACTAAAGTTGAATGAAGATATCTACTTAGTTCAATGCAATTAAAAATTAGAATTAAGTATGTTATCTAAATTTTTTATTTTTTATTTTTTAAAATATTTGTATTTGATATAAACGTATATGCTGCATAATTTAAAAAATTAAATGTCTTAATTTAACATTCACTCTAGAGTCCAGATAACATGCGAATGGATTCTGTTTTCTCAAACTTAGACAAGTTCAACTGTTCGTTTAGTGCATTTGCCTATTGAAATGAAATCAAACAAAATTTAACCAGTTATAGGTGAGCCTGAGCTCATTAGTGAATTGGGTACATATGACTTGCAATATGAATGATTGGGTTTTGAACAAAGTTGCTCTCAAAGGTAAAACAGAACAGAAAGTCAACAAATATGGGAACACAGTGTCCTTTTTCTTTTTCATTTTTTTTCAGGCTCTGCATGTGCATGGATTGCCTGCCTTAACCTAATGATTCACTCGTACATTTGAAGTAATCAACAGTACAAGACTTCATGTTAGCAAAATCCTTAAAATAATGGCGTCAAGAAATTGATTCATTTTGTCGATTACGTTGGTTTGGATTTTGTTTAAAATTTATGAGATTGAGTAAGATGATTATAGATTTGCCCAGTCTATTCACTTTAAAAAATAAAAATTATAAATTGATTGAATAAATATATTTAAATCGATTTGTCTAATTGAATTTTATCAAAATAGACAATTAAAAAAGATGAATGAATCAATTAAAATAAATTTTGATCAATTTCATCAAGTCACCCGACTAATGCTCGCCCCATACATTATTCACCGGTGAAATGGGTTCTTGTGTTATTGACTCAGAGGGAGGGTGTTGGTCGTCATAGCTGATTATGGTAAATGCAGTTTAGTCAATCTGAATTATGACATATAATTCCTTTCCTTTTCTACCCTATGGAATCTGCTTCATATCAAATGGCCTATGATCTACGACTCCCAGATGACAGATCCAATGGCTCAGAGCTTTTCCATCAGATTGGAGAACTATGATATGATCTTCCTCAGCAATGTCTCCAGAAGGTGATACAGTAGTACAGATCTTGACAGTGGCATCCTCATAATACTTCCTTTTCTTTTTACTATTACTTATCTCTAGTTTATTTTGAGATTTCAGCATATCCTGCCAGATAAAAGGAAGACTGAAGCCATCTTGTTGAGATGCTCTACCTTTGCCAAGCTATGTTATTAAAATTCAAGTGTAAGTGTCGGACATGCATTTGCATTTGAACATGTATGTTCAGCTTTTTTTTTTCCTTTAAATATTTTCGCGTGTTTGGAGGGGTCTTGTACTTACGTTCGGATATGTGATAGACACAGATTTCAGACATCGATACATCAAAAAAATGAAAGTCAAAGCAACATAATCGCGGAGAAGTGCCGGAATGGAGACAGAATCCCTGACATCTTTATCTTAGGACATTCATTCATCTATGATTTCTGCAGAAGTGGATTAAGAAGTGTTGCCTTTCTTTTGCTCTTTCTTTGCAAATTTTATCTTAAGATATTCAATCTATGATTGAAGCGACATTGTCAGTTCACTCACTTTCCTTCTTGTCAGAGGTCTAAAATATATTCCATGGAAGATTCAAGTTCAAAATGTATCTCTCACGTTTCATAATTTGTAACCAAATTAACAACTCTAAAGGGGAAAATGACAATAACTTAGTGGCAACATGGCATGAAATTTGCCATTGGATATAAATCAGATTCAGCTATTACCATTAGGCTGCGAATATAAAAAGATAAATAAACAAGGACAGATTTCAGGAATGATTTGACCGATCATCTCAACTTGGGGGTTCATTGGTTGAATAATGAATTTTATACATACAACAGTAAGTATACATAGTTCAGGAAAAAAACAATTTTTTTTTCCGTATTCTTCCTAAACCCCACCACCTCTACTGCCACAAGTGCCACCACTGACCTTGTCTCAACAGCCGCCACCACCACAAGCGCAACCAGTAATTAACTGTTTTCTACCACCACTGCTAGTTGTTGCACTCCTAAGGAGTTGAATCCTGAAAGGTGCAAAATAATGTAAAAGGTGATATAATAAGCCTTGTTGGACCCCTATGTAATTAAATTGCTTATGGAATATTTAGCTTACAGAAGTGATGCAATTCGCATTTGGTTTTAAATAGAAATTTATGTCTGTTTCACTGTTCACTTGAGTTTCATTCTACAAAGATAAGGATCTTCAGTAATGACATTGAAAGTTTGATGTAATTTAGGGGGATATCTCAAGATTGAATAGATATGCTCAGTTTAATATGCTTATTTCTACTTGATCTTCATCAGTTTATCTTTCTTGGGATATACGTAACATATATCATATATCGACAACTGAAGAGGCACCGAAGTTGCAAATTAATGCAGAAGAACACATAACTGAATAAGAATGATGTTTATACTCAGCTTCATCATTAACTTCTTGTCTGTATCATTCGTGCTGGAGGATGTAGCAAGTAGTTGGGGATTCTAGCAGCACTTGTACTGCCAGTACGGAATTGATATTACCCCATTGCCTCGCGCGGAAATGAAGCAAGAAAGATCTGGTATCAAATTGTATTTCGGAATTTGAGTAAATATGATCTTCGAAAAGTGGTAGAAAACTGTGTGATAGCCCCTTTACGGACCTTTTTGCTTTGATTTATATCCATGTTTGTTTTACATTTGGCAAACAGATATGACTATGAGAGTTGAAGCATTGTTTTTGTATTAGATGGACTTTTTCGAATGAAGGTAAATTATTGATCTGCAATATCTCTTCTAAGTATCTGTCCATTGGAATCGATTAAATTTTCATGGGGCCATTCCATTGATTTCAAGCTTGAGACCCTACGTTTATAATTGATCATGCGTGCACTGCATTAGTCCAATGATTTGAACATTCCTTAGCTGTTGTCTTTATTAACTTTCTGGCTGGTGCATACACCCCCAAATACTTAGTTGCATTCAACCAAAATAATTCCTCTGCTATTATATTCAAGGACCCTGCCGCCTATGATATTTGCCTATGTTATTCTGACTTGGGTGTAAGTGTTGGATATGTATACATTTCCAACACAGGTATATTCAACTTTTTCCAAGTTTTTTCATGTATTTAGAGGGGCATATTCTCATATCTATATTCAAAAATGTGTCAGACATATGTACTTCAAGAAAAATGAAGAGTCAAAGCAACATAGATTCTCCACATGTATTGCTCACAGGGTGCCTGATGGAAAGTGAGAAATGCTGAATTTAATACCCTACCTGCTGAAGACCCCCCATATCTGTTTTCTTTCATTGATCTACACTGTTTCCAAACAAAGAGTTACGGTTCTGTTAGGTTCAAAGCTTCTCTTTTAGCTTTAAGATAGGCACACACAGTTAGTCATTATTTTTGAGAATTACGTTGTGTCGCTCTCTTCATAAGTCCGTCCAAAGAAGAGGGGTCCTGTCTTGATGTTTCACTTACACTGATACAGATTGTGTGAATAAAAACATGTTCATTCATTTTTTACGTTGATTTTACATTGAAAAGGACCCCTGATGGAGAGTCGGCTGCTTTGTGATTAAATCCACATAGGTGGTTTGAAAATGAAAGCTCCTTAGTTTCTAGCCACATAGGTGTCAAGGGTTTGTGGACTTTTTTGTCACTTCTATTGATTGTGCAATGTTAGCAGATGATAGATTTCAATCTATTTTCTGCTATGAAAAACAAATTCTCGTGTTTTTTTTTCCGGCTTTTAACTTGTATTCTTAGGTTTTTTCTATGAGATTTGCAATTTGCAGGATCTAGATTAGTACATGAATTATTGATTCTATGGCGTTAACATTTCTGCTACTGTTAAAAAGAGCATATTGGCATAAATGCACCCACATTCAAGTTTCAAGCTTTTCTTTGGACCCAAAAGATTTGCCCCATGGCATTATTGGCAATTTCAAAGCCCTGGTTTGTAATCAGGAAGTGAAACAAGATATGTCAATGCTGATGATTATTGACTGGTGACAAGAGCTAGCCTAAAACATAAATAATGTTGTGGGAATTCTTACCTGAATCTTGCTGTCAGATGGATTGAAACTATTTCATTGATATATGGATATTGGAGCAAATTGGTCCTGGCTTGGCAACTGTATCTGCAAAATCTCAGCATGCATATTTTTCTCCCATTAATTTCTTTTTTCAACTTCTTGGCAATGATGGAAAGGACTGCCCTTTGAGTTTTGAAGGAGGATCCATGGTATTGTATTTGGTCAATTGGTCGGGATAAATGTCTAATTTAAACCATTTTTTGGTTCTATCTTACTTGACCGCAAAGCTATGCCTCTTAGCATAAAGATTTCTCAAATATGTTAGGTATGTTACAGGAAAGAACATGCATTGAATTATATGCCGTATTATATTATCAAAGTTGCAAACTTGCAACCAGGAATTCATGTAGTCACTCTTAAAAAGTGGCATCTAGCGAGTCTAAGATTTAAATTCCAACAATTGCAATCATTTTCTCTATCTCAAGCCATGGTTATATGATCAAAGTTGCACACTTTGAGTCGGGGGTTTGGCTCGGTTCATGCAGCACTCTTAAGAGGTAGCAACTAACACATCTAAGATTTAAATTTCAGCATTTTCAACCCTTTTCTCTATCTCAAATTGCTTCATACGGACATTTATCTAAAAATGCAAATATCAAAAATCTTAAAGCTGTCAAATGGACAATGATCTTTCAACTAATTTACCCTACTAATCTTGGTGGCGTGTGTTGATAATAATGTGCATTAATCCATAATTTTTCTTCCACCAACCTTTTTTATTTGTCTATTTTCCAAAGAAATTCCTAAATCAAAGGGAGGGTGGGGGGGGCCGGAGGGACCACCAAATGCTGAAATCTTAATCACTCTGACTAACAAGAGCTAAAACAAAACCAACAAATCATTCTATTTAACTTACCCTTGTATATGAACTGCAGTAACTGTACATTGCCATCATTTTTACAGGATCCTTTTCTGCCTAATACAAATGGAACACTAAACTAATATCCTTTAAACGCCTGAAATTGAAACTGAAAAGACTTGATATAAGACAAGAACCATATGATATAATAAAGGCTTAGAGTATGCCCCGTACAAATTTTTCTTGCTCATTATCCACTTCTATCAATAAGTTACTTCTGATTGGTTGATTTGTTTGCAGTCAGATTCTGAACCAGTTGTTGAATTGGTTCTGTCACCGTGGATTTTTATTTCTCTTTAAACTTTGGATAGTTGCTGTCAAATTACCCAGAAAAACTTAGCCGCGATTCAATTTTCAGACGCTATCTTTTAAGAGTAGCCCTGGGTTCGAAAATCTATACGAATCAATTAGATTAAGTCGTAAGATCAAAAAAGAACAAATTTTACTGCACTAACAAAGGGGGAAAAGACGAAACAAGTGAGCTAGACTACCAAAACTACCACTACCATTTATGCACAAACTACTGGAGGAACAGAAAGTAAAAAAATATACTAATATTTGATCATACAAACATGTAAATTAAAGAGATTCTGGAGATCTTAATTTCTCATGGAATCATCTCAAGATGATCCTTAAACCATGACTAGCTGGTGTCTAGCTTCGATCCTCAATTCTTCCTTCATCTTTCTGATAAATTCATCAAATTTTTTGTTTAACTCTTCTGTACTTAACACTCTGTTTCTTTCTACTAGTTCTATGTCAGAATTCTCACTTTGTCTGAAATCTTGTACAAAGATGTCGTCATCTGACCCTTTTAACTCTTCTTCACCTTCTCCAACAAAAGCAGCATCTTGCTCTTCCCCCTTTGTTGTCGAACCCCATTTTTCTTCATCTTCTTCTTCCTCAACCAGAGTGAAGTTTTGTGTTTCAATTTCTGCTGCTGCTGCAATTCTGTTTTTTACTGCTTCATCACTCTCCAAGGCAACTTCCTTTTCCAACAATGGTGCTTCGGGCTCCAATACAATTGACTCGTATCGCAGAACTTCTTCATAGCTCTTGAAAGACTGATCAGCATCATCATCACTAAGATTGAACTTGGATGAACTGATAAATACTGAGTATTTTGCAAGAAAAACAAGCAGGCCATTGCAAAGAAGGAACATGCAGTTCTTATCTATAGTACGGCTAAACAACTGAAAAGGAAGTGTACTCTGGAAGTTGAAGCTAAAGGAATGGAGCAAAGAAAGCCAATATGAATGAGAAAACAACAGAGAAAAAACAGAAACCGAGAGAAGCAACTGAGTAGAATTTCTATGAAACTGAGATTTTATAAACTGAATCAAAGATTTCTGCCTCTGGTTTTCTGTTTGATCCATTTTTTAACCTCTCTTTTGGGTTTTAAAGTTTGAAGTTTGATCTCTGGAATAGATCGAAATTAGAAGGATGCTAGGAGAATTGCAAGCTGGTAATTCGGATGCCCAAAAACCTAAGAGCCCTGCCCCTTTTATCGAGGGATCAAAGTGATTTCAATTTCATGAAATGTAGATAGATTTTTATTTTCCCAAAAGAACCCTTGTTTTTGTATGCAAATCAGAGCCATAAGATCAACTTCAAATTTGATGTCTTCAAGGCAACCAAACCGACCTTTAAGATTTATGTGATCCAGATCATATCCAGGGTTGCCAGTTGGAAGGGTATTTTGACATTTCCATTTACTTGATAATTTGGAACTTTCTTGATGTCAACTATTTAGGTAAGAGTGTTACTTTATTGTTTACAAATTTAAGATCGATTGATTTTTGAAACATGATTGAGATTGTGCTCAGATATGGCAGCCCATAGGAAGTTGGGATCAAAATCCTTAAAAGAAGAAAGTTCCAAAAAAAAAAAAATCACATTCAAAGGGTTTAAGTTTGTTAACTTTAAATTTAAAATTTAATTTAATTAATTTATTAATTATTTTAAAAATTTATATTAAATAAATTTAAATTTTAACATCAACGTCTTAAAACTTTTTTTACTTTTTGACCTCTTTGCAAGCTGGTTAGCTGTCCCCGATGAAGTCTATGGATAGAGTAATGGGCATGAATGAAGGGTCATAAAATTATTATTTTCTTATTACTCTTATTCAACTTATTTTTCATTGGTTGCGTTATTTACACGCTTTATTATAACATCAAAGCCTTTTTTTTTTCTTTGCATATTATTATTTTGGGTGAGCAGAGTACACCAAGTTTAGTTCTCCGCCTAACAACAAAGCTTTTATATGAAGCCCAAAGAGTCTCCAATGAAATTGATGCAGAATGAGAATATTTGAGCTCAAAGTTGTTGGTCATGGCAGACAAGGCGAAAAGGGTTAAGTTTCTTCTTTATTAGTTGTTACATGTGATCATTATCTTGTTCTAAAACCACCCTGAAGACACCCCTCCTTTTTATTACCCAACTCCAATTTGTCTAGTGCTTGTAGTTAGCATTGGGATCTTTTTTTTTTTAATAAAAAAATTATAGTTTAAAAATAAAGAAACAGGCTGTAAATATTAAAATTTAAATTTTAAATTTTTTAAATATTACTTATTGAAGGTGATTATATGAATTAATAGAATTAAGCTCTAAGTTTAATAACGATGAAAATTTGATTTTAACATGTTAAATTAAATCTAAAAGATTTCTTATATTACAAGGAATTGAGAGGGCTAATAGCAGGGTCAAAGTCAGGATGTTCATGTTGGGTTAAAATCAAATTATAAATTTTTTTGAGAAATAAGCTTTAATACTTTTGTCAAGTTAAAAAAAAAAAATGAAAGTACTAAGAATTTTGTGGGAGAAGGGGCGAAGGCCTCTGCTCCCTCTGCCCCTCGTTAATATTGTATTAACCATATTTATATATATATATATATATGCATGTATATAGAAATTAAAATCTTGGTTTGGAAAACCACTTATTTGATAATATAAATTAGCAGTTCATTCTTTTTAAGTAAAGAAAACTAGATTAAGATTAGATCAAAATTAAGCATTAGAATACTTCGCCATTAATCAATTGATGATTAAGTATACAGCAAAATCTGCAATAAAAGGAAAAAGAAAAAGCAGCATCATGAAAGTTGATTAGCATGGCAAATGCCCTTTTCTCATCTGACTGTACTGCTTTTAAAGCTGAATTCAGTCTTTTGGCGGCATATTCACTCTCCATTCTTCCATTTTCTCATCGTAACTTGTCTACAAGTATTGTGATTAATGAATAATCAGTCACGTAATTAATAAATATTAGCATAATTAATTATATGAAATATATACGATAAAAAAATTAAGATCATAAAATAATTATCATAATATCATATCATAACTATTATTTAAATTTTTATAATAAATCAATCTTTTATTAGTGCTAGCTACCGCTAGCTCGAAGCGGAACTGAGAAGCCATTTTGAGCCATCTTAAAGCAACATTATCGATTATATTAACATACGCTAGCATTAGTTTCGGTAGTGCAATGAGCTTTAATAGTAGATTTTCATTCCTCTGTGGTAAAAAAAAACGTCTAATACTGCCATACATATGATTATGTATATAGACAGATAAATCGTTTCGATGCATTAATATATCATATAAATATATCTATATATATCTTGGTTTTTATATATAAAATAGTTAAGATGCTAATAGAAATATTACAAATCTGAGAACTAAACCTTTTCTTTTCAATCCAACCAAAAATTGTGTTGACTATAAATGGAGTAATAGTTGTTATAATTATGAGTAATGACAAAACGGAGATCTAATTTTTTTCTTCTCTTATTTGACTTAAAATCATTTAGTTATGGACAAGGTTATTAAAAAAAAAAAAAAAAACCTAAATCGAAAGTTGAAGCAAAGTTTTAATTCATTTATGAAATAGTTCTAACATATATACCAAATTGGATAACCAATCGATTTTCAATTGAACGGATTCAATTGATCAATATAATTCAGTTTTTCAATCAATGCAATTGGAATGAAGTTTTATTTTATTTATGATCTTTCGTTACTCTTAATTTGAGTGTAAGATTTTTACTTCTATCTCCACCTTACTAATTCCTTCTAGTGAGGGATAACATTTTGTGCAAATGTACATATAGGCATAAAAGGTTAGAGCCATAATCGAAAATTTTTACTTTTTGCTCAGTTTCAAGTTAGGTTGAACACGACTATTTTACTATTTCAAATAACATTAAAAAATTTTAAAAATATTTTTATATTAATACTAATTTAAATAAAAATATTTTTAGCATATAAACAGTATTTTGAATCAAGCTAGCTCAAATTATTAAAATTTTATTCATACAAAGTCTAATACAAGTAGAGCTTATGAGATATAAGTGTAAATAATGGTCTTCTTGTTTGATTAGGACATCACGCCATAAGTGCATGCAACTTTATCATAAAGAAGTCCATGAACAAAGTCAATTGGCATCCAACACTAAAATTCAAATTTTAGTGTCTGCAACTATTTTCTTATCCTGAGATTAAGACCTTAGTTGCATAAAAATAAATAAATAAATAAATAAATAAAGACAACATTTGCTCTAAAACTATGCATAAACATTCAACCTAAAACCAATTGAGTAATTCTCTTCTCACGTATAAGGACAACAAACTTATCTGATGAACATCGCATGTGGGCATATGATTCTTATCATACAACATGAACTTTTCAACATAAACATAACACACTTATCACAAGAAAGCCAACAAATAAAAACAATATCATATTAAATTTAAGATGGACATACAATCTAGAATAGTTATTAGGTTGAGTGACCCTTATTATATAGAGAGAAGTAATATAAGATTTGTTATTACTATTTATATTTATTATATTATTTAATTTACAATTATTTTTATTATTAATTTATTTAACAATA
>JBBYHK010461816.1:0-21245 GCA_038382065.1 Adansonia grandidieri
CTTTCCACTATTTTCCTTAGTATTCATGCAATAATCTCCATTCTTTTTGTGATTGAGCACTATAAACACATTTTCCTTATTTGCATATGCGGTTTTGATGCCTTGGTTTGGCAGGAAAAGCTTTTCCTTCCACCATTTTCCTTAGAACAAAAGTTTGTCTGTCAAAAGGGACAAACCAAGATTCGCATAATAAACTCAATTCTTTTTATCATTAGGCAATATAAACACATTCTCCTCGTTGGCATACATGATTTTTATGCTTTGGTTTGGTAAGAAAAGCTTTTTGTTCCACCATTTTCCCTAGAATCATAGTCCATCTGTAAAAAATGACAAACTCAGATTCTGATAATAATCTCTATTCTGTTTGTGATTTGGTGCTGTAAAAACATTTTCCTTATTAGGATATGTAGTTTTAAGGCTTCGATTTGGCACGAAAAGCATTTTTTCCCACCACTTTCCCTAAAAAAAAGCTAGTTTTGGATTCGCATAATAATCTCAATTCCTTTTATGATTGGGCACTATAAACACATTCTCCTCATTGGCGTACATGGTTTTGATGCTTTGGTTTGGTAAGAAGAGCTTTTCATCCCTCCATTTTCCATATAATCATAGTCCATTAAAAATGACAAACATGGATTCGCATTATAATCTCAGCTTTTTTTGTGATTTGGCATTGTTAACACATTTTCCTAATTAGGATACATAGTTTTGAGATTTGGTTGGACAAGAAAAGCTTTCCTTTCCACCATTTTTGTTAGAACCAAAGTTTATCCATGAAATGGGATAAACTTGGATTCGCATAATAATCTCAATTCTTTTTATGATTGGGTACTATAAACACATTCTCCTCATTGAGATACACAATTTTGAAGCTTTGGTTTGGCACAAAAGGCTTTTCGCTCCACCATTTTCCATAAAATCAAAGTTCATTAGTCAAAAAGTGTAAAGATAGATTCTCATAATAATCTCTATTCTTTTTATGATTAGGTGCTATAAACACAATCTCCTCATTGGGATACACGATATTAATGCTTCGATTTAGCACGAAAAACTTTTCTTTCCACTATTTTCACTATAATCAATGTTTGTCTGTCAAATGGGGCAAACTTATGTTCATGCAATAATCTTTATTTTTTTTTTAGAATTGGGCATTATAAACACATTCCCTCGTTGGGATACACAATATTGACTCTTTGGTTTGGCAACTAAAACTTTTCTTTCCACTATTTTCCTTAGAAGCAAAGTTCATCCATCAAATGGGACAAACTTTGATTCTCGTAATAATCTCTATTATTTTTATGACTGGCATTATGAACATATTCTCCTCATTGGTGTATACGGTTTTGATGCTTTGGTTTAGCAGGATAAGCTTTTTGTTCCTCTATTTTCCCTAAAATCATAATCCATCCATAAAAAATGACAAACTAGGATTCTCATAATAATATCTATTCTTTTTCTGATTTGGCATTGTAAGCACATTCTTCTTATTAGGATACGTAGTTTTGAGCTTTTGGTTTGGCAAGAAAAGCTTTTTTTCCACCATTTTCCTTGAAACTAAAGTTTGTCCATTAAATGGCACAAGCCTAGATTCGCATACTCTTTTTTTGACTGAGCATTATAAACAAATTCCCTTCATTGGCATATATGGTTTTGATGCTTTGGTTCGATAAGAAAAGCTTTTCATTCCAACATTATCCCAAGAATCATAGTCCATCCATCAAATATGACAAACTTGTATTCTCATAATAATCTCTACTCTTTTTGCGATTTGGGGCTATAAACACATTCTCCTTATTAGGATACACAGTTTTGAGGCTCTGGTTTGGCAGGAAAAGCTTTTTTTCGCCATTTTCCACATAACCAAAGTTTATCCGTCAACTGGGATAAACTATGATTCACATTATAATCTTAATTCTCTTTATAATTGGGCACTATAACCACATTCTCCTCATTGGCATACATGGTTTTGAAGCTTTGGTTTGGCAAAAAAGTTTTTCTTCCCACTATTTTCCTTAGAACCAGAGTTTTTTTGTCCAATGGGACAAACGTGGATTCGCATCATGACCTTAATTCTTTTTATGATTGGGTAGGCTAAACCTATTCTTCTTTTTGGCATACACTGTTTTGATGCTTTGGTTGGGCAAGAAAAGCTTTCCAACCCACCATTTTCCTTTGAAATAAAGTTAGTTAGCCAAATGGGACAAACTTGGATTCGCATTATAATCTCAATTCTTTTTATGATTGGGCACTATAAACACATTCTCCTCATTCGCATACACGATTTTGATGCTTTGGTTTGGCAGAAAAAGTTTTTCTATCCATTATTTTTATTTGAACCAACGTTCATTTGTCAAATGGGACAAACCTTGACTCACATAATAATCTCAATTCTCTTTATGATTGAGCACTATAAACGAATTCTCATCATTACCATACATGATTTTGATGCTTTGGTTTGGTAAGAAAAGCTTTTTGTTTCACCATTTTCCCAAGAATCATGGTCCATCCATCAAATATGACAAACTTGAATTCTTATAATAATCTCTACTTTTTTTTTGTGATTTGGCACTACAAAAACACATTCTCCTCATTAGGATACATGGTTTTAAGGCTTTAGTTTGGCAAGAAAAGCTTTTTTTTCACTATTTTCCTTAGAGCCAAAATTTGTCCTTCAAACGGGATAAACTTGGATTCGAATAATAATCTTAATTGTTTTTATGATAGGGCATTATAAACACATTCTCCTCATGAGCATGCACTGTTTTGATGCTTTGGTTAGGCAACATAAGATTTCCTTTCCACCATTTTCCTTAGAACCAAAGTTCATCCGTCAAATGGGACAAACCTGGATTCACATAGTAATCTCTATTCTTTTATTGATTTGGCACTATAAACACATTCTCCTTATTGGCATACATGGTTTTGATGCTTTGGTTGGGCAAGAACAGCTATCCTTTCCACCATTTTCCTTAGAACCAAAGTTCATCCAGCAAATGGGACAAACTTGGACTCGCATTATAATCTTAATTCTTTTTATGATTGGACACTATAAATCGATTCTCCTCATTGGTATACACGGTTTTGATGCTTTGGTTTGGTGGGATAGGCTTTTCATTCCAACATTTTTGTTGGAACGGAAGTTCATCCATCAAATAGGCAAACTTTGATTCTCATAATAATCTCTATTCTTTTTTAGATTAGGCACTATAAACACATTCTTCTCATTAGGATACACATTTTGATGCTTTGGTTTGGCAAGAAAAGCTTTTTGTTCCACCATTTTCCATATAATCAAAGTTTATCTGTCAAAAGGTATGAACATAGATTCTTGTAATAATCTCCATTTTTTTTGTCATTGGGCACCATAAACACATTTTCCTCATTGGGATATACGATTTTTATGTTTCGATTTAGCAAGAAAAACTTTTCTTTCCATTATTTCCTTAGTATCAATGTTTATCCATAAAATAGGAAAAACTTAGATTCGTGCAATAATCTCCACTCTTTTTGTGATTGGCACTATAAACGCATTTTCCTCATTTGCATACACAGCATTGATGCCTTGGTTTTGGCAGGAAAAACTTTTCCTTCCACTATTTTCCTTAGAACCAAAGTTTGTCTGTCAAAAGGGACAAACCAAGATTCACATAATAATCTCAATTCTTTTTATCATTGGGCACTATAAACACATTCTTCTCATTGGCATACACAGTTTTTATGCTTTGGTTTGGTAAGAAAAGCTTTTCGTTCCACCATTTTGCCTAGAATCATAGTCCATCTGTCACATATGACAAACTTGGATTCCCATAATAATCTCCATTCTTTTTGTGATTTAGCGCTGTAAACACATTCTCCTCATTAGGATATGCAGTTTTAAGGCTTTGATTTGGCATGAAAAGCTTTTTTTTCCCACTATTTTCCTTAAAACCAAAGCTAGTCTGTCAAATGGGACAAACTTGGATTCGCATAATAATCTCAATTCTTTTTATGATTGGGTACTATAAACACATTTTCCTCATTGGCATACCCGGTTTTGATGTTTGGTTTGGTAAGAAAATCTTTTCGTTCCTTCATTTTCCCTAGAATCATAGTCCATCCATTAAAAATGACAAACTTGGATTTGCATTATAATCTCAGTTCTTTTTGTGAATTGGCACTATAAAAACGTTCTCCTTATTAGGATACACAGTGTTGAGGCTTTAGTTTGGTAAGAAAAGCTTTCTTTTCCACCATTTTTGTTAGAACCAAAGTTCATTCGTGAAATGGGATAAACTTGTATTCGCATAATAATCTCAATTCTGTTTATGATTAGGCACTACAAGCACATTCTTCTCATTGAGATACATAATTTTGATGCTTTGGTCTGGCACAAAAAGCTTTTTGCTCCACCATTTTCCACAAAATCAAAGTTCATTAGTCAAAAAGTGTAAAGACAGATTCTTGTAATAATCTCTATTTTTTTTACGATTGGGTGCTATAAACACAATCTCCTCATTGGGATACATGATATTAATGCTTTGATTTAGCACAAAAAACTTTTCTTTCCATTATTTTCATGAAAATCAATGTCTATCCGTCAAATGGGACAAACTTATGTTCATGCAATAATCTTCATTTTTTCTGGAATTGGGCATTATAAACACATTCCCTCATTGGGGTACACAATATTGAATGTTTGGTTTGGCAAGAAAAACTTTTCTTTCTACCATTTTCCTTAGAAGCAAAGTTCATCCGTCAAATGGGACAAACTTTGATTCTTATAATAATCTCTATTTTTTTTATGACTGGCATTATAAACACATTCTCTTCATTGGAGTACATGGTTTTGATGCTTTAGTTTGGCAGGATAGGCCTTTTGTTCCTCCATTTTCCCTAAAATCATAATCCATCCATAAAAAATAACAAACTTGGATTCTCATAATAATCTCTATTCTTTTTCTGATTTGGCATGTAAGCACATTCTCCTCATTAGGATATGCAGTTTTGAGCCTTTGGTTTGGCAAGAAAAGCTTTCTTTTTTCACCATTTTCCTTAAAATAAAAGTTCATCCATTAAATGGCACAAACATAATAATCTTAATTCTTTTTATGACTGAGCGCTATAAACAAATTCCCCTTATTGGCATACATGGTTTTAAAGCTTTTGTTTGGTAAGAAAAACTTTTCGTTCCATTATTATCCCAAGAATCATAGTCTATCCATCAAATATGACCAACTTGGATTCTCATAATGATCTCCACTTTTTTTGCAATTTAGTGCTATAAACACATTATCCTTATTAGTATATGCAGTTTTGAAGCTTTGTTTTGGCAGGAAAAGCTTTTTTTTTTTTTACCATTTTCCATAGAACCAAAGTTTGTTCGTCAATTGGGACAAACTAAGATTCACATTATAATCTCAATTCTTTTTATGATTGGGCATTATAAACACATTCTCCTCATTAGCATACACGGTTTTGAAGCTTTGGTTTGGTAAGAAAAGCTTTTCATTCCACCATTTTCCCTTGAATCATAGTACATTCGTCAAATATGACAAATCTGGATTCTCATAATAATCTCCATTCTTTTTGTGATTTGGCGCTATAAACACATTCTCCTCAATAGATACACGGCTTTGATGCTTTTGTTTAGCAAGAAAAGCTTTTTTTTCACCATTTTCCTTAAAACCAAAGTTTGTCCATCAAATGGGACAAACTAGGATTCGCATAATAATCTCAATTCTTTCTATGATTATGCACTATAAACACATTCTCCTCATTGGCATACAAGGTTTTGATGACTTGGTTAGGCAAGAAAAGCTTTTTTTTTTCCACTATTTTCTTTAGAACCAAAGTTCATCCGTCAAGTGGGACAAACTTGGATTCACATAATAATCTCAATTCTTTCCATGATTGGGCACTATAAACACATTCTCCTCATTGGCATACATGGTTTTAATGCTTTGGTTGGGCAAGAAAAGCTTTTTTTCCACCATTTTCCTTAGAACCAAAGTTTGTTCGTCAAATGAGACAAACTTGGATTCACATAATAATCTCAATTCTTGTTATGATTGGGCACTATAAAAATATTCACCTTATTGGCATACATGGTTTTGATGCTTTGCTTGGGTAAGAAAAGCTTCCCTTTCCATCAATTTCCATAGAACCAAAGTTCATCCGTCAGATGGGACAAACTTGGATTTGCATTATAATCTCAATTATTTTTATGATTGGGAACTATAAACACATTCTCCTCATTAGCATATAGGGTTTTGATGCTTTGCTATGGCAAGAAAAAACTTTTCTTTCAACCATTTTTTTTAGAACCATGTTCATTCATCAAATGGGACAAACTTGGATTCGCATAATAATTTTAACTATTTTTATGATCAAGCTCTACAAATAATTCTCCCTATTGGCGTAAACAGTTTTGATGCTTTTGTTTGGTAAAAAAAAGCTTTTTGTTCCATCATTTTCCTTAGAAACATAGTTCATCTCTCAAATGTGACAAACTTGGATTCTCATAATAATCTCAATTCTTTTTCTGATTGGGCACTATAAACATATTCTCCTTATGATGATACACGATTTTGATGCTTCGGTTTGGTAAGAAAGCTTTTTGTTCTATTATTTTCCTTAAAAACATAGTTCATCCGTCAAATGTGACAAACTTGGATTCTCATAATAATCTCTATTTTTTTTGTTGGGCGCTATAAACATATTTTCCTCATGAGGATAGATAGTTCTGATGCTTTGGTTTGGCAGGAAAAGTTTTTCTTTCCATCATTTTCCTTAGAACCAAAGTTCATCCGTTAAGTGGAACAAACTTTGATTCTTGTGATAATCTTTATTCTTTTTATGATTGGATCTATAAACATATTCTCCTCATTTGCATACATGGTTTTGATGCTTTGGTTTGTTAAGATAGGTTTTTCGTTCCTCTATTTTCATTCGAATGGAAGTTCATCTGTTAAACAGGATAAACTTTCATTCTCGTAATAATCTTAATTTTTTTTGTGATTGGGTACTATAAACACATTCTCCTAATTAAGATACATGATATTGATGCTTTAGAATGGTAAGAAAACCTCTTATTTCCACCATTTTCCTCAAAATCAAATTACATCTGTCAAATGTGACAAACTTGGATTCTCGTAACAATATCCATTAATTTTGTGATTGGGCACTATAAACACATTCTCCTCAGTGGGATACATAATTTTGATGCTTTGGTTTGGAAAGAAACACTTTTTGTTCCACCATTTTCCATAAAATCAAAGTTCATCTGTCAAAAGGTATAAACATAGATTATCGTAATAATCTCCATTCTTTTTATGAATAGGCACCATAAGCATGTTCCCCTCTCAGGATACACAATATTGACGCTTTGATTTAGGAAGAAAAACTTTTCTTTCCACTATACTCCCTAGAAACAATGTTCATCTGTTAATTGGGACAAACTTGGATTCGTGCAATAATCTCCATTCTTTTTTATGATTGGGCACTATAAACACATTATCCTAATTGGCATGCACGGTTTTAATGCTTTGATTTTGCTAGAAAAACTTTTCTTTCCACCATTTTCCATTTAACAAAAGTTCATCCATCAAATGTGACAAACTTGGATTTGCATAATAAACTCAATTCTTTTTATGATTGGGCACCATAAACACATTCTCCTCATTGGCATACCTGATTTTGTTGCTTTGGTTTGGTAAGAATAGCTTTTCATTCCATCATTTTCCCTACAACTATAGTTCATCCATCAAATGTGACAAACTTGGATTCTGATAATAATCTCCATTCTTTTTTTGATTAGGCGATATAAACACATTCTCTGCATTGGCATACACGGCTTTGATGCTTTAGTTTGGTAAGAAAAGCTTTTCATTCCACTATTTTCCTATAATCATAGTTCATGCATCAAATGTGATGAACTTGGATTCTGATAATAATCTTCATTTTTTTGTGATTTGGAGCTATAAACACATTCTTCTCATTAGGATACATGACTTTTATGCTTTGGTTTGGCAAGAAAAGCTATTTTTTCCACCATTTTCCTTAGAACCAAAGTTCATCCGTCAAATGGGACAAACTTGGATTCGTATAACAATCTCAATTTTTTCTATGACAAGGCACTATAAACACATTCTCCTTATTAGCATTTATGGCTTTGATGCTTTGGTTGGGCAAGAAAAGCTTTCCTATCCACCATTTTCCTTAGAACAAAAGTTTATCCGTCAAATGATACAAACTTGGATTCGCATTATAATCTCAATTATTTTTATGATTTGGCATTATGAACACATTCTCCTCATTAGCATACACAGTTTTCATGGTTTGGTTTACGAAGAAAAGCTTTTCGTTCCACCATTTTCCTTAAAATCATAGTCCATCCACCAAATATGAAACTTGGATTCTCATAACAATCTCTATTCTTTTCGTGATTTTGAGCTATAAACACATTCTCCTTATTAAGATGCACGGCTTTAATGCTTTGGTTTGGCAAGAAAGGCTTTTTTTTCCACCATTTTCCTTAGAACAAAAGTTTGTCTGTCAAATATGACAAACTTAGATTCACATAAAAATCTCAATTCTTTCTATGATTGGGCGCTATAAGCACATTCTCCTCATTGGCATGCACGGTTTTGATGCTTGGTTTGGGCAAGAAAAGCTTTTTTCTTAGAACCAAAGTTCATCTGTCAAATGGGATAAACTTGGATCGTATAATAATCTCAACTCTATTTATGATTAGGCACTCTAAACACATTCTCCTTATTGGCATACATGATTTTGATGCTTTGGTTGGCCAAGAAAAGCTTTCCTTTCCACCATTTTCCTTAGAACCAAAGTTTATCAATCAAATGGGGTAAGCTTGGATTCGCATTATAATCTCAATTATTTTTATGATTGGAGACCATAAACACATTCTCCTCGTTGGCATACACGATTTTGATGCTTTGCTTTGGTAAGGAAAAGCTTTTCTTTCCACCATTTTTCTTAGAACCAAGTTTGTTCGTCAAATAGGAAAAACTTGGATTTGCATAATAATTTCGACTATTTTTATGGTTGGGCACTAGAAACGCATTCTCCTCATTGGCATACACAGTTTTAATGCTTTGGTTAGGCAAGAAAAGCTTTTTTTTTCACCATTTTCCTCAAAACCAAAGTTTGTTTGTCAAACAGGATAAACTTGGATTCGTATAATAATCTTAATTCTATTTATGATTAGGCACTATAAACACATTCTCCTCATTGGCATACATGGTTTTGATGCTTTGGTTTGGCAAGAAAAGCTTCTCTTTCCATTATTTTCCTTAAAACTAAAGTTCATCTGTCAAACGGGACAAACTTGGATTCGCATTATAATCTTAATTATTTTTATGATTGGGCACTATAAACACATTCTCCTCATTGCAGTCCACGATTTTGATGCTTTGCTTTGGTAAGAAAAGCTTTTCTTTCCACCATTTTTTAGAACCAGGTTCGTTCATCAAATGGGAGAAACTTAGATTCACAAAATAATTTCAACTATTTTTATGATTAGGCACTATAAACAATTCACCTCATTGGCATACACGTTTTGATGCTTTGGTTTGGTGAGGAAAGCTTTTTGTTCCATCATTTTCCTTAGCAACATAGTTCATTTGGCAAATGTGACAAACTTGGATTCTCATAATAATTTCCATCTTTTTTTTGATTAGGCACCATAGACATATTCTCCTCACGATGATGCATAGTTCTGATGCTTTGGTTTGGCAAGAAATGTTTTTCTTTCCACCATTTTCCTTACAGCCAAAGTTCATCCGTCAAGTGGGACAAACTTTGATTCTCTTGATAATCTCTATTCTTTTTATGATTGGCAATATAAATATATTCTCCTCATTGGTATACATGATTTTTATTCTTTGGTTTGGTAGGATAGGCTTTGCATTCCTCCATTTTAATTCAAATGGAATTTTAGCCATCAAATATGATAAACTTTAATTCTCAAAATAATCTCCATCATTTTGTTGATTGGGCACCATAAGCACATTCTCGTCATTGACATACATGATTTTATTGCTTTGGTTTGGTAAGAAAAGCTTTTCGTTTAACCATGTTCCCTAGAATCATAGTTCATCCATTAAGTGTGACAAACTTGAATTCTGACAATAATGTCCATTCTTTTTTTGATTAGGCACTATAAACACATTCTCCTTATTGGCACACATGGTTTTAATTGTTTGGGTTGGTAATAAAAGCTTTTTGATCCATCATTTTCCTCAAAAACATAGTTCATCCATCAAATGTGACAAACTTGGGTTCTCATAATAATCTCCATTCTTTTTTTGATTAGGCATTATGAACACATTCTCCTCACTAGGATACATGGTTTTGATGCTTTGGTTTGGCAACAAAGGTTTTTCTTTCCACCATTTTCCTTATAGCTGAAGTTCATCCGTTAAGTAGGACAAACTTTGATTCTCATTATAATCTGTATTCTTTTTATGATTGGCACTATAAACATATTTTCTTCATTGGCGTACATGATTTTGATGCTTTGGTTTGGTAGGATAGGCTTTTCATTCCTCCATTTTCATTTGAATAGAAGTTCATCCGTTAAATAGGATAAACTTTGATTCTCATAATAATCTCCACCCTTTTGGTGATTTGGCACTCTAAACACATTCTCCTAATTAGAATAGATGATATTGATACTTTGGAATAGTAAAAAGACATTTTCTTTCCACTATTTTGCTTAGAATGATATCACATCTATCAAATGTGACAAACTTGGATTCTCGTAATAATCTCCATTCTTTCTGTGATTAAGCACTATAAACACATTCTCTTTATTGGGATACACAATTTTGATGCTTTGGTTTGGCAAGAAAAGCTTTTTGTTCTACTATTTTCCATAAAATCAAAGTTTATCTGTCAAATGGTATAAACATAGATTATCATAATAGTCTCTATTCTTTTTGTGATTGGGCACCATAAACACATTCTCCTCTTCAGGATACATAATCTTGATGCTTCAATTTGGCAAGAAAAACTTCTCTTTCCATTATTTTCCCTAGAAATAATGTTCATCCGTCAAATGGGACAAACTTAGATTCATGCAATAATCTCTTTTCTTTTTGTGATTTGACACTATAAACACATTTTCCTTATTGGCATACACTGTTTTAATGCTTTGGTTTCACAACAAAGGCTTTTCTTTCCACCATTTTCATTAGAACAAAAGTTCGTCTGTCAAATGGGACAAACATGGATTTGCATAATAATCTTAATTCTTTTTATGATTGGGCACCATAAACACATTCTCCTTATTGGCATACATGATTTTCTTGCTTTGTTTTGGTAAGTACAGCTTTTCGTTCCATCATTTTCACTAGAATTGTAGTTTATCCACTAAATGTGGCAAACTTGGATTCTGATAATAGTCTCTATTCTTTTGTTGATTGGGCACTGTAAACACATTCTCCTCATTCACATACATGGTTTTGATGCTTTGTTTGGCAAGGAAAGCTTTTCGTTCCACCATTTTCCCTAGAATCATAGTCCATCCATTAAATATGACAAACTTGGATTCTCATAATAATCTCTATTCTTTTTTTGATTTGGTGCTATAAACACATTCTCCTTATTAGGATACACAGCTTTGATGCTTTGGTTTGGCAAGGAAGCTTTTTTTCCACCTTTTTCCTTAGAGCCAAAGTTTGTTCGTAAAATAGGACAAACTTGGATTCGCATAATAATCTCAATTCTTTCTGATTCGGCACTATAGAAACATTTTCCCCATTGGCATACATGGTTTTGGTGCTTTGGTTGGGCAAGAAAAGCTCTTTTTTTCCACTATTTTCCTAACAATCAAAGTTCATTCGTTAAATGGGAAAAACTTGGATTCGCATAATAATCTCAATTCTTTTTATGATTGGACACTATAAACGTATTCTTCTTATTGGCATACATAGTTTTGATGCTTTGGTTAGGTAAGAAAAGCTTCTATTTCCACCATTTTCCTTTAAACCAAAGTCCATCTGTCAAATGGGAGAAACTTGGATTCGAATTATAATCTCAATTATTTTTATGATTAGGCACTATAAACACATTCTCCTATTTGGCATACAAGGTTTTGATGCTTTGCTTTGGCAAGAAAAAGCTTTTTTTCCACCATTTTTCTTATAACTAAGGTCATTCGTCAAATGGGACAAATTTGGATTCGCATAATAATTTCAACTATTTTTTTATTGGGCACCATAAACAATTCTCCTCATTGGCATACATAGTTTTGATGCCTTGGTTTGGTAAGAAAAGCTTTTACTTCCAGCATTTTCCTTAGAAACATAGTTCATCCGTCAAATGTGACAAACTTGGATTCTCGTAATAATCTCCATTCTTTTTTTGATTGGGTGCTATAAACACATTGTCCTAATAAGGATACACGATTCTGATGCTTTGGTTTAGAAAGAAAAGTTTTTCTTTCTACTATTTTTCTTAGAACCAAAGTTCATCCGTCAAGTGGGATAAACTTTGATTCCCATGATAATCTCTATTCTTTTTATGATTGGCACTGCAAACATATTCTCCTAATTGGCTTACATGGCTTTAATGCTTTGGTTTGGCAGGATAGGCTTTTCGTTCCTTCATTTTCATTCAACTGGAAGTTTATCTGTCAAACAGGATAAACTTTGATTCACGTAATAATCTCCATCTTTTTTTGATTGGGCACTGTAGACATATTCTTCTCCTCGAGATACACAATATTGATGCTTCAGTTTGACAAGAAAAACTTTTCTTTCCGTTATTTTCCCTAGAAATAATGTTCATCTATCAAATGGGACAAACTTGGATTCATGCAATAATCTCCATTCTTTTTGTGATAGGGCACTCTAAACATATTTTCCTGATTGGCATGCATTGTTTTGATGCTTTGGTTTTACAAGATAAGCTTTTCTTTCCACCATTTTCCTTGGAACAAAGTTCATTCATCAAATGTGATAAACTTTGGTTTGCATAATAATCTCAATTCTTTTTATGATTGGGCACCATAAACACATTCTCCTCATTGGCAAACATGATTTTCTAGCTTTGGTTTGGTAAGAAAAGCTTTTTGTTCTAGCATTTTTTGTAGAATCATAGTTCATCCATCAAATGTGATGAACTTGGATTCTGATAATAATTAGCATTCTTTTTGTGATTAGACGTTATAAACACATTCTTCTCATTAGCATACATAGTTTTGATGCTTTGGTCTAGTAAGAAAAGCTTTTCGTTTCACCATTTGCCCTAAAATCACAGTCTATCCATCAAATATGGCAAACTTGGATTCTCATAGTAATCTCCATTCTTTTTGTGGTTTGGCACTATAAACACATTCTCCTTATTAGCATACATGGCTTTGATGTTTTAGTTTGGCTAGAGAAGCTTTTTTTCCACCATTTTCCTTATAAATAAAGTTCATACGTCAAATGGGACAAACTTGGATTCGCAAAATAATCTCAATTCTTTTTATGATTGGGCACTATAAACACATTCTCTTCATTGGCATACACGGTTTTGATGCTTTGGTTGGGCAAGAAAAACTTCCCTTTCCACCATTTTCCTTAGAACCAAAGTTCATCTGTCAAATGGGACAAACTTGGATTCGCATTTTAATCTCATTTATTTTTATGATTGGGCACTATAAACACATTATCCTCATTGGCATACATAGTTTTGATGCTTTGGTTTGGCAATAAAAAGCCTTTATTTCGACCACTTTTTTTAGAGCCAAAGCTCATTCATCAAATGGGACAAACTTGGATTCACATAATAATTCTTTTTATGATTGGGCACTATAAACACATTCTCCTCATTGGCATGCACGGTTTTGGTGCTTGGGTGAGGAAGGAAAAACTTGGGCACTATAAACATATTCTCCTTATTAGGATACACAATTTTAATGCTTTGGTTTGGTAGCAAATGCTTTTTTTCCACCATTTTTTGTAGAATCAAAGTTTATTTGCCAAATAAGACAAACTTGGATTCTCGTAACAATCACCTTTCTTTTGGTGATTGGGCACTATAAACATATTCTCCTCATTCGGATACATGGTTTTGATGCTTTGGTTTAGCAAGAAATGTTTTTCTTTCCACCATTTTCCTTTGAACCAAAGTTCATCCGTCAAATGGGACAAAGTTGGATTCACATAATAATCTCAATTCTTTTTATGATTAGGCACTATAAACACATTTTCCTCATTGGTATGCATAGTTTTGGTGCTTAGGTTGAGAAGGAAAAACTTGGGCACTATAAACATATTCCCCTCATTAGGATACACGATTTTGATGCTTTGGTTTGGCAAGAAATGGTTTTTTTCCACCATTTTTCATAGAATCAAAGTTTATTTGTCAAATAAGACAAACATGGATTCTCGTAACAATCTCTTTTCTTTTGGTGATTGGGCACAATAAACACATTCTCCTCATTCAGATACATGGTTTTGATGCTTTGGTTCAGCAAGAAATGTTTTTCTTTCCACTATTTTCCTTCGAAGCAAGGTACGTCTGTCAAATATGACAAACATTGATTCGCGTAATAATCTCTATTTTTTGTGATTGGCATGGTAAACAGATCCTTCTTATTGGCGAACATGGTTTTGATGCTTTGGTTTTGTAGGAAAGGTTTTTCGTTCTACCATTTTCATTAGAATATGAGTTTATCTATTAAATGGGACAAACTTGGATTCTTGTAAGAATCTCTATTATTTTATTGATTAGGCACTGGAAATACATTTTCCTCATTGGAATACATGATATTGATGCTTTGGAATGGTAAGAAAACCTTTTCTTTCCATCATTTTCTTAGAATCAAATTACATCTGTGAAATGTGACAAACATGAATTCTTGCAATAATCTTTATTCTTTTCGTGATTGGGCACTATAAACACATTCTCCTCATTGGGATACACAGTTTTGATGCTTTAATTTGGCAAGACAAGCTTTTCATCCCTCCATTTTCTTTAGAATCAAAATTCATCTGTCAAAACGTATGAACATGAATTCTCATAGTAATCTCCATTCTTTTTGTGATTGGGTGCGGTAAACACATTCTCCTCACTGGGATACATGATATTAAGGCTTTGGTTTGGCAAGAAAAACTTTTCTTTCCACCATTTTCCTTAAAATCAACCTTCGTATATCAAATGGAACAAAGATGGATTCGTGCAATAATCTCCATTCTTTTTTCGATTGGAAACTATAAACACATTCTTCGCATTAGGATGCATGCTATTGAAGCTTTGGTTTGCCAAGAAAAAGTTTTTCTTTCCAAAATTTTCCTTAGAACCAAAGTTTGTCCATGAAATAGGATAAATTTAGATTTTCATAATAATCTCCATCCTTTTGGTGATTAGGCCCTATACGCCCAATCTTGTCATTAGGATGCACGACATTGATACTTTGGAATGGTAAGAAAATTTTTTTCGCCATTCTCCTAGAATCAGATTACGTCTATCAAAAATGACAAATTTAGATTATCGTAACAATCTCCATTCTTTTTATGACTGGGTATTATAAAACTTTCTTCTTATTGGGATGCATAGTTTTGATGCTTTGGTTTGGCAAGAACATCTTTTCTTTCCACCATTTTCCTGAGAATCAATGTCCATTTGTCAAATAGGGCAAACGTGGATTCGTGCAATAATCTCCATTCTTTTTGCAATTGGCTTCTACGAACACATTATTCTTATTGGGATACATAGTTTCTATGCTTTGGTTTCGCAAGAAAAGCTTTTCGTTCTACTATTTTCCTTAAAACCAAAGTTCATTGTCAAATAGCACAAACTTGAATTCTCATAATAATCTCCATTCTTATGGATGATTAGGCACTATAAACACATTTTCCTCATTAGGACGCACGATATCAATGCTTTGGAATGGTAAAAAAACCTCTTCCTTCCACCATTGTCCTCAAAATCAAATTACATTTGTCAAACATGACAAACTTTGATTATCATAACAATTTCCATTCATTTTGTGATTAGGCATAATAAACATATTTTCCTCACTGGGATACATAGTTTTGATGCTTTGGTTTGGCAAGAAAATCTTTTTAATCCACCATTTTTCTTAAAATCAAAGTTTATCTGTCAAAAGGGACAAACTTGGATTCTCACAATAATCTCCATCCTTTTGGTGATTGGGCTCTATAAAGACATTCTTCTCATTGGGAATGGCAAGAAAACCTTTTCTTTCCACCATTTTCTTTAAAATCAAATTACATTCATCAAATGTGACAAACTTAGGTTGTCATAATAATCTGCATTTTTTTTTTTAAGATTGGGCACTATAAACATATTTTTCTCATTAGGATACAACATTTTGATACTTTGGTTTGGCCGAAAAAGCTTTTTTTCTCATCATTTTCCTTAGAATCAAAGTTCACCCTTCAAATAGGACAAACCTTGATTCTCATAATAATCTCATTTCTTTTGGTTATTAGGCACTATAAACAAATTCTCCTCATTGGGATACATGGTTTGATGCTTTGGTTTGGCACGAAAAGCTTTTCTTTCCACCATTTTCCATAGAATCAAAGTTCATCCATCAAATGAGATAAACTTGGATTCCAGTAATAATCTCTATTCCTTTTATGATTAGGCACTATAATCACATTTTTTCCATTGTCATATACGGTCTTGATTCCTTGGTTTGGCAAGAAATGCATTTCATTCCACCATTTTCTTTAGAATCAAAGTTTATCAGTCAAATGGGACGCACGATATCAATGCTTTAGAATGGAAAAAAAAAACTTTTTCTTCCCACCATTTTCTTCATAATCAGATTACATCTGTCAAATGAGACAAACTTGGATTATTATAACAATCTCCATTATTTTTGTGATTAGGCACAATAAACACTTTCTTCTCATGGGCATACATGATTTTGATGCTTTGGTTTGGCAAGAAAAGCTTTTCATTCCACCATTTTCCTTAGAATCAAAATTAATCTGTCAAATAAACAAATTTGGATTCTCGTAAAAATCTCCATATTTTGGTGATTGGGCACTATAAACACATTCCCCTCATTAGGATACTCGATATCGATTCTTTGGAATGGTAGGAAAACCTTTTCTTTCCACCATTTTCCTTAGAATCAGATTACGTCTGTCAAATGTGACAAACTTGGATTCTTATAATAATCTCTATTCTTTTTCTGATTGGGCATAATAAACACATTCTTCTCATTGGGATACACAATTTTGATGCTTTGGTGTCTTAAGAAAGCTTTTTGTTCCACCATTTTCCTTAAAATCAAAGTTCATCTATCGAAAGGTATAAGCACAAATTCTCATAATAATCTCCATTGTTTTTGTGATTGGGTGCTATAAACACATGTTCCTCATTAGGATACATGATATTGATGCTTTGGTTTGGCAAGAAAAATATTTCTTTCCACCATCTTTCTTTGAATCATTGTCCATCCGTCAAATAGGACAAACTTGTATTCGTATAGTGATCTCCATTTTTTTCATGATTGGCACTACAAACATATTCCCTCATTGGGATACACGATATTGAGGCTTTGGTTTGTCAAGAAAAGCTTTTCGTTCTACCATTGTCTTTAAAACAAAGTTCGTCCATCAAATGGGACAAACTTGGATCTCATAATAATCTTCATCTTTTTGGTCATTGGCCATTATAATCACATTCTCTTCATTAGGATACACAATATCAATGCTTTTGAATGGTGAGAAAACCTTTTCTTTTTGCCATTTTCCTTAAAATTGGATTACATCTATCAAATGTGACAAATTTGGATTATCGTAATAATCTCCATTATTTTTGTGGTTAGGCACTATAAACACATTCTCTTTATTTAGATACACAGTTTTGATGCTTTGTTAGTCAAGAAAAGCTTTTCATTCTATCAGTTTCCTTAGAATCAAAGTTTATCCATCAAATGGGAGAAATGTGGATTCTTGTAATAATCTTTATCTTTTTGGTGATTGGGCATATAAACACATTCTCTTCATTGGGATACATGATATCAATGCTTTGAAATGGTAGACCTTTTCCTTCCATCATTTTCCTCGGAATCAGATTACATCTATCAAATATGACAAACTTGGATTATCGTAATAATCTCTATTCTTTTTGTGATTGGGTACTATAAACACATTCCTCTCATTGGCATACACAGCTTTAATGCTTTGGTTTAGCAAGAAAAGCTTTTTGTTTCACTATTTTTTGTAGAATCAAAGTTCATCCGTCAAATGGGACAAACATAGATTTGCATAATAATCTACATCTTTTTGGTGATTGGGCTCTATAAACACATTTTTCTCAGTATAATACATGATATTTGTGCTTTGGAATGGTAACAAAACCTTTTCTTTCTATTATTTTCCTTAAAATGAAATTACGTCCGTCAAATGTGACAAACTTTGAGTCTAAAAATAATCTCCATTCTTATTGTATTAAGCATCATAAATACATTTTCCTTATTCGGATACATGGTTTTGATGCTTTGGTTTGGCAAGAAAAGCTTTTCATTCCATCATTTTCCTTAGAATCGCAGTTCATCCATCAAATGGGATAAACTTAGACTTTCATAATAATCTCTAGCCTTTTAGTGATTGGGCACTATAAAAACATTCCCCTCATTGAGATACACGATATTGATGCCTTGGAGTGGTAGGAAAACATTTTTCTTCCATCATTTTCATCAGAATCAGATTACATCTATCAAATATGACAAACTTGGATTATTGTAACAATCTCCATTCTTTTTGTGATTCATTTCAAAAAACACGCTCTTCTCATTGAGATACATGGCTTTGATGCTTTGGTTTGGCAAGAAACTTTTTCTTTTCACCATTTTCTTAAAGCTCATCTGTCAAATGAGACAAACTTGGATTCTCGTAATAATTGCTATTCTTTTTATGATTGGGTGATATAAACACGTTCTCCTCATTAGCATAAACGGTTTTGATGCTTTGGTTTGGCAAGAAAAGCTTTTTGTTCAACCATTTTCCTTAGAATCAAAGTTCATCAATCAAATAGGACAAACTTGGATTCTTGTAATTATGTCAATCCTTTTGGTGATTGGGCACTATAAATACATTCTCCTTATTGGGATACACGATATCGATGTTTTAGAATAGTAAGAAAACCTTTTTCTTCCACCAATTTCCTCAGAATTATATTACATCTATCAAATGTGACAAACTTGGATTATCATAACAATGTCCATTTTTTTATTATTAGGCACTACAAGCACATTCTCCTTATTAGGATACACAATTCTAATGCTTTCGTTTGGTAAGAAAAGCTTTTCATTTCACCATTTTCCTTAGAGTCATAGTTCATCCATCAAATGGGACAAACTAGATTCTCATAATAATCTCCATCCTTTTGGTGATCGGGCTTTATAAATAAATTCTTTTTAGTGGGGTACACTATATCAATGCCTTGGAATTGCAAGAAAACCTTTTCTTTCCACCATTTTCCTTAGAATCAAGTTACGTCTGTCAAATGTGACAAACTTGGATTCTCATAACAATCTCTATTCTTTTTGTGATTAGGCACTATAAACACATTCTTCTTATTGGTATACACGGTTTTGATGCTTTGGTTTGGCAAGAAAAACATTTCTACCCAACATTTTCCTTAGAATTAAAGTTCATCCCTAAAATGGAACAAACTTGGATTCTCGTAATTATCTTATTTCTTTTGGTGATTGGGCACTATAAACACATCCTCCTCATTAGGATACATGGTTTTGATTCTTTGGTTTGGCAAGAAAAGCTTTTATTTCCACCATTTTCCTTAAAATCAAAGTTCGTCCATCAAATGGGACAAACTTTGATTCGCATAATACTCTTTCTTTTTATGATTGGAACCATAAACAGATTCTCCTCATTGGCATACATGGTTTTAATGCTTTGGTTTGGGAACAAAAACTTTTCATTCTGCCATTTTCCTTAGAACTAAGGTTCATCCATCAAATGGGACAAACTTGGATTCTTGTAATAATCTCTAATTATTTTATGATTGGGCACTATAAACACATTCTCCTTATGGCAAACACGATTTTAATGCTTTGGTTTGGCAATAAAAGCTTTTTCTTCCACCATTTTCCTTAGAATCAAAGTTCATCCGTCAAATGTTGCAAACATGGATTATGGTAATAATCTCCCTTCCTTTTGTGATTGGGCATTAAAGACATATTCTTATATTTAGGATACATAGTTTTGATGCTTTGGTTTTGCAATAAAAGCTTTTCATTCCACCATATTCTTTGAAATCAAAGTTCATCATCAAATGGGACAAACTTGGATTCTCATAATAATCTCTGCCCTTTTGGTGATTAGGCACTATAAACACATTTTCCTCATTGGGATACACGATATCAATGATTTGGAATGGTAAGAAAACCTTTTCTTTCCACCATTTTCCTTAGAATTAGCTTACATTTTCAAATGTGACAAACATGGATTATCATAATAGTCTCCATTTCTTTTGTGATTAGGCACGATAAACATATTTTCCTTATTGGGATACATGATATTAAAGCTTTGGAATGGTAAGAAAACCTTTTCTTTCCATCATTTTCATTAGAATCAAATTACATCTGTCAAATATAACAAACTTTGATTTTGGTAATAATCTCCATTCTTTTTTAGATTGGTCACTATAAACAAATTCTCCTAGTTGGGATACACAATTTTGATGCTTTGGTTTGGAAAGAAAAACTTTTTGTTCCACCATTTTCCACAGAATCAAAGTTCATCTGTCAAAAGGTATAAACATAAATTCTCCTAATAATCTCCATTCTTTTTTTGATTGGGTGCTATAAACATAATCTCTTTATTGGGATATACAATATTATGCTTTGATTTAGTGAGAAAAACTTTTCTTTCCACTATTTTCTCTAGAATCAATGTCCATCCGTCAAATGGCACAAACTTGTGTTCATGCAATAATCTCCATTCTTTTTGGGATTGGGTATTATAAACACATTCTCCTCATTGGGATACATAATATTGAAGCATTGGTTTGGCAAGAAAAGCCTTTCTTTCCACCATTTTCCTTAGAACCAAAGTTCATAGTCAAATGGTACAAACTTTGATTCTCGCAATAATCTCTGTTCTTTTTATGATTGTCATTATAAACACATTCTCCTCGTGGTGTACACAGTCTTGATGCTTTGGATTGGTAGGGTAGGCTTTGCGTTCCTCCATTTTCATTAGAATGGAAGTTCATCCGTCAAACAGTACAAACTTTGATTCTCATAA
>JBBYHK010461927.1:0-21240 GCA_038382065.1 Adansonia grandidieri
TTACTTTTTTTTTTATTATTGTCTATCTAAACAAAACATAAGAGTTTCAATTTTCCTCAACTTTATTCAGAAAAATAGCTGACAAAATGTGCACGTGGACTTTAATAGTTTTTCTTAATTTTGAAGATATTCTAAATGAAAAAGTAAATAATACAAGAAAATTAGAAAAAGTTCAAAAACTATGCTATTTGTTTGGTTTAAGAAAACAAAGTTGTTTCCTATTTTCATTCTCTTATAAAAAAGAAAATGTATGAGAAAATATGTTTGGCTAAAAAATTAGATTTTTTTTTTTTGAAAATGAAAATAAGGCCAAATCATAGAAAAATATTTTTAATGTTGATAACATGGATTTAAAAAAAATTGGATAAATTAGAAAATAATGAGCTAAGGTTCAAATCTTTATAAAAACGACTTTTTAAATTTTTCCCTAGAAAAATCACTTAACAGAACCCTAAGAAAATTACAATATGGATTTTTACTTAGTTTACTACTTATTTTATTTTGCTTTCTTTTTGATAAACATCAAAATTTATTTAAAATAATTAAAGATTTGTGCTCTTCCAACCAAAGGTGTAACCATAAAAGTTTGTCAGGGCCTCATTGTGAATAAACCATGCTTAATCCCTAAACTATGGTAAGGTTTAGAGGCATTCATGGGCTGTGTTATCTATCTAAGTCAGAAGGTTAGCCTAATATTTAGAAGGATTTAGGCAAAGATTTTAGGCTAAAAAAAGGGTTTAGGCAAAAAAATTTTAGCCCATTTAAAAAAGGTTGGGCCTTAACTCCAATATTCAAGATCTGAGCCTAGTTCGACTTAGCCTATTTTAAATTATATGATATATAGATATATTAGTTTTTATCATATATTATTAATTTTTATCATATACAGAATAAATATATATATAATATTATAGTGTAAACATTAAAAAATGTGTTAAGTTACTTATATTTTAAAATTACATAAAAGAAATTTATTAAATTACTAGAGATTAAATTTCAAAAAATATCTTTTATAAAAATTAAATTAAGAAATATATAATATATGAGGGTTTAAACGGGCTTGGACTATTCATTTACAAATATAGTCAGGCTTGGGCAAAATTTGAGACTCATATTTCAAGTCAAGCTGAGCTTGAACGAACATTAATAATATTAAAACCATGCTTAGGTGCCTATGAACACCTCTAGTAAGGTCTTGTATTTTTCTAATTGAAAAGTGCATTTTAAGGGTATTTTGCTCTTTTAGCTAAGTTTAGAATCAAAATCGAATCCTTTAAGGCCATGTTATCACTTTTCATGTCAAAACATGTTCATTTAGGTTATTTTAGTAATTTGACATCACAATTGAGTCTTTTGGGGCATATTAGCACTTTCATGCCAGAACATATCCATAAAGGTTATTTTTATAATTTTACATCAAAATTGAGTTTTTAAGGTCATGTTAGTAATTTCATGTCAAGATCGAACTTTTTTCTATCAAATTAGAGATTTTAGGGTTAGTTTTGCATTTCTATATCTAAACCAGACCCTAGTTGTCATTTTAATTTCTTTTAAGTTAAAATTAAGTATTTAATAATATTTATAACTATTATTCTTCTCTCGCTTCGCTGAGGTAATTTTTTAAATTTGATATATTGTATATTTATATATTTTATCATATTATAATTATATTTAAAGTATTTTATATTTATATAAATTTAAGACATGTATTTATGTCACATTTCAATTATATTATCTATGCCATATTTACGTAACTGTATCTAATATTGCCAAGTCTATAATTTTTAATATTTACAAATATTTAATTAAATTAATAATCATGTAGGTTCAAGTTGAATCATATTAAATAATAATCACTTATTTAAATAATCTTCTCTGTTTTTTTTTTTTATATTAAGTAAATGAATTTGAAATTAAAATTATAAGCAAAATATTGGATGTTTAAGACATGACACAATAACAACATGAGAAATATTAAAACTCAACACGATTCAAAAATAAAATAAACACGATATGATTACATACACATGCTATTAATAATTATTAACACGTAAAAATTTATATAAATTTATTCTACTTTGAACACATAAAAAAAAACATGAACACATAGAAAAACAAATAAATTGTTTTATAAAGTAAATCACTACAATATATTATGCAAAGTATTTCATAAATTGAGAAATAATACAAACATGATACAAACACAAATTTTGCTCTCAATTGAGTAATAATAATAAATTGTGCAAAAAATTGGATGAATTGAGATACGACACAAGTACAATAGAGAAAAAATAATTAAAACACAATATGAAATATAACATAAACACAATGCAAATAAATAAACACATCAAAACTTAAACAAAAATAATTATTAATGTGTAAAATTTATAAAAATTTATAATACTTTGAATATAAAAAAAAACATGAACATGAAAAAGTTCCTCTAAATTGACTTACTATGACAAGTTATACAAACTATATTATGAATTGAGATATGACACAAACATATAATTCTTTTATCTAAATTAAATCATAATGTTAATCTATTCAAAATATGTAATGAACTAAAAAAGGAAATGAATACAACATAAAAAAATAATTTACACAAAATGAGAAAAATAACATAATATAATATGACACAAATTCATGACTGTGTTAAAATATATGTGTAAAAATTTATATAAATTAATAATACTTTAAACACTCAAAAAATAATACAAATAATTTTTTCTTATTTTTCTCTTTCCTTTTTTTCTTCTCTTTTTTCGTTTCTTTTCATTTCTTTTTATTTTTTTCATTCTCTCTCCTCCTTTCCTTTTTCTCCCTCCCATGAAGGAAAAGATAAAAAACAAAAAATTGACATGCGTCAGCACATGAGCTATTTGTGTAGCAAGGTAAGTCTTGCCTTCGCTCAGGGTTAATTTATATTAACATTTTATAAAGAATTAAAAATATATAATAGTTTTAATAATTTAATGTTAATTATTTTATAAAAAGTTTTTTAATTTTTTATTTATGTGTTGTTGCGAAAGATTTTTTATATATAATTTTTTAAATATTTATTTTTACTATATCTTAATATATTATAATTATAAATATAATTACACAACTCAACACTAATATATAAATATGTCAAAATTAACATAAAATAAATTATTAATACGTCAAAATTTATATAAATTTATAATACATGGAACACGATTATAACATTAAAAAATAACATGAACACACGATTACATGTTACATTAAATTAAAAATTCTTTTATTATTGTCAATTAAACCATACAATTTTGAAGATAATATGATATACATCACAACAAAACATGAAAAACAATCAAAATATAACGGATATGAAAAATAATATGAACATTATATGAATAGAAAAATGTGACAATATCTTAAACAAATTACTACATAAATATATAGTATATTAAATATGATTTATGACTTGAAAAAGTACCATAGACATGACACGTAGCATAAATTTAGGGTTATTTGAACAATGTCAATTAGATTTGACAATTCTAAACATGACTTGATTAGATGATACAAACTTAACATGGAAAAAAAATTAAATATGACATAATTTAGAAAAATGAACAGACACGATTTCACAAAATATCAAAATCTATATGAAAATAATTATTAATATATTAAAATTTATATGAATATATAATCCCTTGAATTAAATCATAATATAAAAATAATACGAATAAAGAATACAAGACAAAAAAAATTGCAAAAAATAAAACAATTATATAAAGTTGCTATATGGCAACCTATGAAAGCAATCTTTGGGATTATTTTATACAGTGTATATAAATATAGTTATAGATATGCCTTAGTGCAATTAAAGAAATTTCTTTTTTTTTTTAAATTGGTCAAAAGGATTCAGTTATTTGATTTTTATCTCCACGAAGGTTTTTAACTAAACAAGCAATTGTTAGATAAAAAGAATTTTGATAATATAACTTGTTTTATATTGAATTTAAGCGCAATTTTAAATTAATTCTTTCTAACCCAATATAATAATAATAATAATAATAATAATAATAGTAATAATAATAATACACCAAATATTTTTCAGTGTCTTCACTCTAGTCTAGATTCATTTCCTTTAGTAATGAGGAAAATAAAATAGATCTACACAACTAATCCTCCAATGGAAGTAGTTCATGATAAAAAAATCCTGCACTAAAGTTCAATGCTGACAATCTTTCAACCCCAAGTAGTATTCTTGCAAAATTTTTAGGGTTGGATTTTTTTTAGAATCTTCAAGCTCTTGGGCTGTAAATCCATCATCAAAATCTGAAGCTATAGTGCCCAAGGCTTGGTCTAATAATATAATAGACATTGGTGTTGCTACTTCAATTAAAGAATTTGAAGCTTTATCAAAACCTAATGCTTTATTTGATGCTAAAGTAGATACCGATGTTGCTTTTCCTACAAAAGCTTTTTAAACTGCAACAAAGCCCAATGTTTCATCTAATGCGGAGATAGTTAATGGCTTTGCTACTTCAATAAAAGAATTTAAAGTTTTAGTAAAGCTCAATGCTTCATCTGATTCTAAGGTAGATATTGGTGTTGCTGTTCTATTGAAAGAATTGTGGGCTTTTTTTTTTCAATTGATCTGTTGAACCTTACCTTTTTTACGTTATGGTTGATTTTTAACTATATTAATTGCATGTTTATTTTTAATTGCACATAATACATAATCGCTCTACAAAATAGAAAAAAATTATATAAGTACTTAGTTCTATTAAATGTAAATATTGTCATGATCAAAATAAAATCACATATCATGCATGTAAATTCATAGCAAGTTTTAGTGATCAACAGTTTTATTAAAAAACAAATATAGGAAAAAGTTTACTCCTAACCCTTTAGCTATAAACCCAATTCGAAAAAGCATAAACATATATACTAGAACTTAGAAAAAAGACTGGTATGATCTCCCCAACTAGAAAAATAGAAGAGAAAAAAGGATGAAAACCCATATATGCAATTCAAATAAGCTAAACCTCCAATTTTAATTTTTACCAAACTATATCAATTTAAGAAAAATAAAAGTTTATAAAAAAAAGCCAACCAAATAGAGGAATAAAGCTAAATACCAAAATCTCACCCATTGAGACACAAGGCATATCAATGCAATACGTATGTATTTTTTTTTACAATATCCATAAATCAATTGTCTTCTTTTTTTTTTTCAATCAATCTGTATATGTTGAACAGATTATTGTCTAAACCCTAACAACAAAAGAAAGTAAATATAGACATAATATGTGATTAAAAAGAAAAAGGAAAATACCTTGATAATTAAATAAGGTTAATGGAATGAGCCAACTTCATCGTCAAGAAATGAAAACTCGTGCTTCAACCAATGTCCATTGTGGGCAACATCAGAACAAGAATCCTTAACTTCAAAGATGAAAAGTTTCTCGAAACCCACTTGATTGTTATGAGAATCTTTAAGAGGTTTAGTTTTTTGGCCTTTCTAACTCCGATGAACAATATTTCATTCTACCTTTTTTCTCTTCTTCTTTAGCTTGGTGAAAATGTAAAACTTTTCAAATGAAGCATTAGTAAAAAACTTACTTGGCTCCTTCTCATTATTTTCATAGATTTCTCTGTCAAGGATCACCTCAAAAAATAATGGTTGAACTTTTACCTTTTTCAAGAGATACTTCATAGCAAGTTCTTCATCGATTGGTATAAAATGATAACCATTAACATAATTATTGTCATTACTTGATGGGATTCACAGAAGCCATAATAGGGTTTCTCTCCAAAAGTTGATTTCTCTTTTTTCCATTAAAACTTGTTAGGAATTCTACTACCTTTTGGCTAATAACCTAAGAAAACCTTGTCTAGATATAACTGTATATATAAGATCAAGGTTAACGGAATAAGAGAACTTACTTCATCGTCAAGAAATGAAAACTCATGCATCAACCAAAGTCCATTGTGGGCAACATTAGAATGAAATCCTTAACATCAAAGATAAAAAGTTTCTTGAAACCCACTTGATTGTTACGAGAATCTTTAATAGGTTCAGTCTTTTGACCTTTCTAAATGAATAGTTTTTCATTTTGCCTTTTTTCTCTTTTTCTTTAGCTTGTTCAAGATATAAAACTTTTCAAATGAAGTCTAAGCAAAAAAACTTCCAAGGCTCCTTGTCATTATTTCTGTAGATTTCTCTATTAAGGATCACCTCAAAAAATAATGGTTGAACTTTTACCTTTTTCAGGAGATACTTCAGAGCAGTTCTTCGTCGATTGGTATAAAACCAATACCATCTGACATAATTATCATCATTACTTGATGGGATTAACCAGAAGCCATAATAGGGTTTCTCTTAAAAAAATTGATTTCTCTTTCTTTTGTTAAAACTTATAAGAAATTCTACCACCTTTTGGCCTATAACCTAAGAAAATCTTGTCTAGATATAATTGTATATGCAAGATCAAGGTTAACGAAATAACAGAACTTACTATATTGTCAAGAAATGAAAACTCATGCATCAACCAATGTCCATTGTGCCCAACATTAGAATAAAAACCTTTAACTTCAAAGATAAAATGTTTATTGAAACCCACTTGATTGTTACAAGAATCTTTACTAGGTTCAGTTTTTTGACCTTTCTAAGTCCCATGACCAGTTAACGAAATAACAAAACTTACTATATCGTCAAGAAATGAAAACTCATGCATCAACCAATGTCCATTGTGGGCAACATTAGAATAAAAACCTTTAACTTCAAAGATAAAATGTTTATTGAAACCCACTTGATTGTTACAAGAATCTTTACTAGGTTCAGTTTTTTGACCTTTCTAAGTCCCAGGACCAGTTTTTTGTTTTGCCTTTTTTCTCTTCTTCTTTAGCCTGGTGAAGATATAAAACTTTTCAAAGGAAGTATTAGCAAAAACCTTCCATGGCTCTTTATCATTATTTCCATAGATTTTCCTGTCAAGGATCACCTCAAAAAATAATGGTTGAACTTTTACCTTTTTAAGGAGATACTTCAGAGCAAGTTCTTCGTCGATTAGTATAAAATGATAACCATCTGACATAATTATTATCACTGCTTCATGGGATTCACCAAAAGCCACGACGGGGTTTCTCTTCAAAAATTGATTTCTCTTTATTCTGTTAAAACTTGCTAGGAATTCCACCACGTTTTTACCAATAACCTAAGAAAACCTTGTCTAGATATAATTGTATATACAGGATCAAGATTAACAGAATAACAGAACTTACTACATGATCAAGAAATGAAAACTCATGCATCAACCAATGTCCATTGTCGGCAACATGAGAACAAAAACCTTTAACTTTAAAGATAAAAATTTTCTTGAAACCCACATGATTGTTACGAGAATCTTTAATAGGTTTAGTTTTTTGACTTCTCTAACTCCTATGACTAGTTTTTCATTTTGCCTTTTTTCTCTTCTTTTTTAGCTTGGTCAAGATATAAAACTTTTCAAATAAAGTCTAAGCAAAAAAACTTTCATTGCTCCTTGTCATTATATCCTTAGATTTCTCTGTTAAGGATCAGTTTCGAAAATAATGGTTGAACTTTTACCTTTTTCAAGAGATACTTCATAGCAAGTTTTTCAGTGATTGGTATAAAACGATAACCATTTGACATAATTATTTTCATTGCTTGATGGGATTCACCAGAAGCCATAACGGGGTTTCCTTTAAAGATAAAAAGTTTCTTGAAACCCACTTGATTGTTACGAGAATCTTTAATAGGTTTAATTTTTTGACCTTTCTATGTCCCATGACCAGTTTTTCGTTTTGCCTTTTTTCTCTTCTTCTTTAGGTTGGTGAAGATATAAAACTTTTCAAATGAAGTCTTAGCAAAAAAACTTCCATCGCTCATTGTCATTATTTCCATTGATTTCTCTATCAGGGATTACCTCAAAAAATAATGGTTGAACTTTTACCTTTTTGAGGATTTACTTCAGAGCAAGTTCTTCATCGATTGGTATAAAACGATAACCATCTGACATAATTATTGTCATTGCTTAATGGGATTCACCAGCAGCGATAGCAGGTTTCTCTAAAAAAAGTTAATTTCTCTTTTTTCTATTAAAACTTATTAGGAATTCTACCACCTTTTGACCAATAACCTAAGAAAAACTTGTCTAAATATAATTGTATATAAAAGATCATGGTTAACAGAATAAAAAAACTTACTCCCTCATCAAGAAATGAAAACTCATGCATTAAGCAATGTCCATTGTGGGTAACATTAGAACAAAAACCTTTAACTTTAAGGATAAAAAGTTTCTAGATTGTTACGAGAATCTTTAACAGGTTTAGTTTTTTGACCTTTCTAACTCTTATGACCAGTTTTTTGTTTTGCCTTTTTTTTTTCTTTTTTAGCTTGATGAAGATATGAAACTTTTCAAATATAGTCTTAGCAAAAAAATTCCATGGCTCATTTTCATTATTTCCATAGATTTCTCTATCAATGATCACCTCAAAAAATAATGGTTGAACTTTTACCTTTATCAGGAGATACTTCAGAGCAGGTTCTTCATCGATTGGTATAAAACGATAACCATCTGACATAATTATCGTGATTGCTTGATGGGATTCACCAAAAGCCATAATGGGGTTTCTCTAAAAAAAGTTAATTTCTTTTTCTTCTGTTAAAACTTAATAGGAATTCTACCACCTTTTGTCCAATAACCTAAAAAAACCTTGTCTAAACATAATTATATATATAAGATCAAGGTTAACAAAATAAGAAAACTTATGCCATCGTCAAGAAATGAAAATTCATGCATTAAGCAATGTCTATTGTGAGTAACATTAGAATAAAAACCTTTAACTTCAAGGATAAAAAGTTTCTTGAAACCTACTTGATTGTTACAAGAATCTTTAATAGGTTCAATTTTTTTACCTTTCTAAGTCCTATGACCAGTTTTTTGTTTTGCCTTCTTTTTCTTCTTCTTTAGCTTGGTGAAGATATGCAACTTTTCAAATAAAGTCTTAGCAAAAAAAACTTCCATGGCTTATTATCATTATTTTCATAGATTTCTCTTTCAAGGATCACCTCAAAAAGTAATGGTTGAACTTTTACCTTTTTCAGGAGATACTCTAGAGCAAGTTTTTTGTCGATTGGTATAAAACGATAACCATCTGACATAATTATTGTCATTGCTTGATGGGATTCAACCGAAGCCATAACGGGGTTTCCCTCAAAAAAAGTTGATTTCTTTTTCTTCTATTAAAACCTGTCAGGAATTCTACCACCTTTTGGCCAATAACCTAAGAAAACCTTATCTAGATATAATTGTATATACAAGATCAAGGTTAATGGAATAACATAACTTACTATATCGTCAACAAATTAAAGCTCATGCATCAACCAATGTCCATTGTGGGCAAAATTAAAACAAAAACCTTTGACTTCAAAGATAAAAAGTTTCTTGAAACCCATTTGATTGTCATGAGAATTTTTAATAGGTTTAGTTTTTTAACCTTTCTAAGTCCCATTACCAGTTTTTCGTTTTGACTTTTTTCTCTTTTTCTTTATCTTGGTGAATATAAAAAACGTTTCAAATGAAGTCGGAGCAAAAAAACTTCTATCGCTTCTTGTCATTATTTCTATAGATTTCTCTGTCAAGGATCACTTCAAAAAATAGTGGTTGAACTTTTACCTTTTTCAAGAGATACTTTAGAACAAGTTCTTCGTCAATTGGTATAAAACGATAACCATTTGACATAATTATTGTAATTGCTTGATGGGATTCACCAGAAGTCATAATAGCATTTCTTTAAAAAATGTTGATTTCTTTTTCTTCTGTTAAAATTTGTTAGGAATTCTACTACCTTTTGGCCAATAACCTAAGAAAACCTTGTCTAGATATAATTGTATATATAAGACTAAGGTTAATGCAACAAGAGAACTTACTCCATCGTCAGGAAATGGAAACTCATGCATTAACCAATGTCCATTGTAGGCAACATTTGAACAAAAACCTTTAACTTCAAAGATAAAAAGTTTCTTGAAACCCACTTAATTGTTACGAGAATCTTTAATAGGTTCAGTTTTTTGACCTTTCTAAGTCCCATGACCAGTTTTTAGTTTTGCCTTTTTTCTCCACTTCTTTAGCTTGGTCAAGATATAAAACTTTTCAAATGAAGTCTTAGCAAAAAAACTTCCATGGCTCCTTGTCATTATTTCCATAGATTTCTCTATCAAGGATCTCTTCAAAAAATAATGGTTGAACTTTTACCTTTTTCAGGAGATACTTCAGAGCAAGTTCTTCATCGACTGGTATAAAACGATAACCATCTGACATAATTATTGTCATTGCTTGATGGGACTCACCAAAAGCCATAACGAGGTTTCTCTAAAAAACATTGATTTCTCTTTCTTCTGTTAAAACTTGTTAGAAATTCTACCACCTTTTGGCCAACAACCTTAGAAAACCTTGTTTAGATGTAATTGTATATATAAGATCAAGGTTAACAGAATACGAGAACTTACTCTATCGTTAAGAAAAGAAAACTCATGCACCTACCAATGTCCATTGTGGGCAACATTAAAATAAAAACCTTTAACTTCAAAGATAAAACATTTCTTGAAACCTACTTGATTGCTACAAGAATCTTTAATAGGGTCAATTTTTTAACCTTTCAAAGTCCCATGACTAGTTTTTCATTTTGCCTTTTTTCTTTTCTTCTTTAGCTTGGTGAAGATATAAAACTTTTCAAATGAAGTCTTAGCAAAAAAACTTCCATTTCTCCTTGTCATTATTTCCATAGATTTCTCTGTCAAGGATCATCTTAAAAAATAATGGTTGAAATTTTACCTTTTTCAGGATATATTTCAGAGCAGGTTTTTCGTCGATTGGTATAAAATGATAACTATTTGACATAACTATTGTCTTTGCTTGATGGGATTCACCAGAAGCCATAAGGGATTTCTCTAAAAAAAGTTGATTTCTCTTTCTTCTGTTAAAACTTGTTAGGAATTCTACCACCTTTTAGCCAATAACCTAAGAAAACCTTGTCTGGATATAATTGTATATATAAGATCAAGGTTAACGGAATAAGAGAACTTACTCCATCGCAAAGAAATGAAAACTCATGCATCAACCAATGTCCATTATGGGCAACATTAGAACAAAAATCTTTAACTTCAAAGATAAAAAGTTTCTTGAAACCCACTTGATTGTTACGAGAATCTTTAATAGGTTCAGTTTTTTGACCTTTCTAAGTCCAATGACCAGTTTTTTGTTTTGCCTTTTTTCTTCACTTCTTTAGCTTGGTCAAGATATAAAACTTTTCAAATGAAGTCTTAGCAAAAAAACTTCCATGGCTCATTGTCATTATTTCCATAGATTTCTCTGTCAATGATCTCCTCAAAAAATAATAGTTGAACTTTTACCTTTTTTAAGAGATACTTCAGAGCAAGTTCTTCGTCGATTGGTATAAAATAATAACCATTTGACATAGTTATTGTCATTGCTTGATGTGATTCACCAGAAGCCATAACAAGGTTTCTCTAAAAAAATGTTGATTTCTCTTTCTTCTGTTAAAACTTGTTAGAAATTCTACCACCTTTTGGCCAACAACCTTAGAAAACCTTATCTAGATATAATTGTATATATAAGATCAAGGTTAACGGAATACAAGAACTTACTTGATTGTCAAGAAAAGAAAACTCATGCACCAACCAATGTCCATTGTGGGCAACATTAAAATAAAAACCTTTAACTTTAAAGATAAAACATTTCTTGAAACCCACTTGATTGTTACGATAATCTTCAATAGGTTTAGTTTTTTGACCTTTCGAAGTCCCAAGACTAGTTTTTTGTTTAGCCTTTTTTCTCTTTTTCTTTAGCTTGGTGAAGATATGAAACTTTTCAAAAAAAGTCTTAGCAAAAAAAACTTCCATGGCTCATTGTCATTATTTCTATAGATTTATCTGTCAAGGATCACCTTAAAAAATAGTGGTTAAACTTTTACCTTTTTCAGGAGACATTCAAAGCAAGTTCTTCATCAATTGGTATAAAAAGATAACCATTTGACATAACTATTGTCATTGCTTGATGGGATTCACTAGAAGCCATAACGAGGTTTCTCTCAAAAAAGTTGATTTCTTTTTCTTATGTTAAAACTTGTTAGGAATTCTACCATCTTTTGACCAATAACCTAAGAAAACCTTGTCTAGATATAATTGTCTCTATAAAATCAAGGTTATCAGAATAAGAGAACTTACTACATTGACAAGAAATGAAAACTCATGCATCAAGCAACATCCATTGTAGGCAACATTAGAACAAAAACCTTTAATTTCAAAGATAAAAAGTTTCCTGAAACCCACATGATTGTTACGAGAATCTTTAATAGGTTCAGTTTTTTGACCTTTCTAAGACCCATGACCAGCTTTTCGTTTTTCCTTTTTTCTCTTCTTCTTTATCTTGGTGAAGATATAAAACTTTTCAAATTATGTATGAGCAAAAAAACTTCCATGGCTCTTTATCATTATTTCCATAGATTTCTCTGTCAAGGATCACTTAAAAAAAATAATGGTTGAACTTTTACCATTTTCAACAGATACTTCAGAGCAAGTTCTTCGATCAATTCGTATAAAACGATAACCATTTAACATAATTATTGCTATTGCTTGATGGGATTCACCAAAAGCCATAACGGGGTTTCTCTTAAAAAAATTAATTTATCTTTCTTCTGTTAAAACTTATTAGGAATTCTACCACCTTTTGACCAATAACCTAAGAAAACCTTGTCTAGGTATAATTTTATATATAAGATCAAAGTTAACGGAATAAGAGAGCTTACTCCATTGTCAAGAAATGAAAACTCATGCATCAGGCAATGTCCATTGCGGGGAACATTAGAACAAAAACCTTTAACTTCAAAGATAAAATGTTTCTTGAAACTCACTTGATTGTTACGAGAATCTTTAATAGGTTCAGTTTTTTTAACTTTCTAAGTCCCATGACCAATTTTTTATTTTATTTTTTTTCTCTTCTTCTTTATCTTGGTGAAGATATAAAACTTTTTAACTTTAGTCTTAGCAAAAAAACTTCCATGGCTCCTTGTCATTATTTTCATAGATTTCTCTATGAAGGATCACCTCAAAAAATAATTGTTGAACTTTTTTACCTTTTTCAGAAGAGACTACAGAGCAAGTTCTTCATCAATTAGTCTAAAATGATAACCATCTGACATAATTACTACCACTGTTTGATGGGATTCACTAGCAGCCATAATGGGGTTTCTCTAAAAAAGGTTTATTTCTTTTGCTTTTGTTAAAACTTGTTAGGAATTCTATCACGTTTTGGCCAATAACCTAAGAAAACCTTGTCTAGATATAATTGTATATATTAGACCAAGGTTAACAAAATAAGAGAAGTTATTCCTTCGTCAAGAAATGAAAACTCATGCATCAATCAATGTCCACTGTGGGCAACATTAGAACAAAAACCTTTAACTTCAAAGATAAAAAGTTTCTTGAAACTTACTTGATTGTTACAAGAATCTTTAACAGGTTTGGTTTTTTGACCTTTCTAAGTCTCATAACTAGTTTTTCGTTTTGCCTTTTTTCTCTTCTTCTTTAGCTTGGTAAAGATACAAAACTTTTCAAATGAAGTCTTAGCAAGAAAACTTCCATGGCTCATTATCATTATTTCCATAGATTTCTCTGTCAAGGATCACCTCAAAAAATAATGGTTGAACTTTTACCTTTTTCAAGAGATACTTCAGAGCAAGTTCTTTATCGATTGGCATAAAACGATAACCATCTGACATAATTATTATCATTGCTTGATGGGATTCAACAGAAGCCATAATGGGGTTTCTCTAAAAAAAGTTAATTTCTTTTTTTTCTGTTAAAACTTGTTAGGAATTTTACAACCTTTTGGCCAATAACCTAGGAAAACCTTGTCTAGATATAAGTTTTTACATAAGATCAAGGTTAACGAAATAAGAGAACTTACTCCATCGTCAAGAAATGAAAACTCATGCATTAAGCAATGTCCATTATGGGTAACATTAGAACAAAAACCTTTAACTTCAAAGATAAAAAGTTTCTTGAAACCCACTTGATTGTTACGAGAATCTTTAATAGGTTCAGTTTTTTGGCCTTTCTAAGTCCCATAACCAGTTTTGCGTTTTGTCTTTTTTCTCTTCTTCTTTATCTTGGTAAAGATATAAAACTTTTCAAATGAAGTCTTAGCAAAAAAACTTCCATGGCTCATTGTCATTATTTCCATAGATTTCTCTGTCAAGGATCACCTCAAAAAATAATGGTTGAACTTTTACCTTTTTCAGGAGATACTTCAGAGCAAGTTCTTCGTTGAATGGTATAAAACTAATACCATCGACATAATTATTGTCATTGCTTGATGGGATTCACCAGAAGCCATAACGGGGTTTCTCGCAAAAGAGTTGATTTCTTTTTCTTCTACTAAAACTTATTAGGAATTCTACCACCTTTTGGCCAATAACCTAAGAAAACTTTATCTCGATATAATTTTATATATAAGATCAAGGTTAATGGAATAACAAAACTTACTACATAGTCAAGAAATGAAAACTCATGCATCAACCATTGTCCATTGTGGGCAAGATTAAAACAAAAATCTTTAACTTTAAAGATAGAAAGTTTCTTGAGACCCACTTAATTGTTAGGAGAATCTTTAATAGGTTCAATTTTTTGACCTTTCTAAGTCCCATGACCAGTTTTTCATTTTGCCTTTTTTCTCTTCTTCTTTAGCTTGGTGAAGATATAAAACTTTTCAAATGAAGTCTTAGCAAAAAAAACCTCCATGGCTCATTGTCATTATTTCCATAGATTTCTCTATCAAAGATCACTTCAAAAAATAATGGTTGAACTTTTACCTTTTTTAGGAGATTCTTCAGAGCAAGTTCTTCGTCGATTGGTATAAAATGATAACCATCTGACATAATTACTATCATTGCTTGATAAGATTCACCAAAAGCCATAACAACGTTTCTCTTAAAAAAATTATTTTTTCTTTCTTCTGTTAAAACTTGTTAGGAATTCTACCACCTTTTGGCCAATAACCTAAAAAAACCTTGTCTAGATATAATTGTATATATAAGATCAAGGTTAACGAAATAAGAGAACTTATTCCATCGTCAAGAAATAAAAACTCTTGCATCAACCAATGTTCATTGTGGGCAACATTAGAACAAAAACCTCCAACTTCAAAGATAAAAAGTTTCTTGAAACCTACTTGATTGTTATGAGAATCCTTAATAGGTTCAGTTTTTTAACCTTTCTAAGTCTCATGACCAGTTTTTCATTTTGTTTTTTTTCTCTTCTTCTTTGGCTTGGCAAAGATATAAAACTTTTCAAATGAAGTCTTAGCAAAAAAACTTCCATGGCTCCTTGTTATTATTTTTATAGATTTCTCTGTCTAGGATCACTTTAAAAAATAATGGTTGAACTTTTATCTTTTTTAGGAGATACTATAGAGCAAGTTCTTCGTCGATTGGTATAAAACGATAGCCATCTAACATTATTATTGTTATTGCTTGATGGGATTCACCAGAAGCCATAACGGGGTTTCTTTAGAAAAAGTTGATTTCTCTTTCTTCTGTTAAAATTTGTTAGGAATTCTACCACATTTTGGCCAATTAACATAAGAAAACCTTGTCTAGATATAATTGTATATATAAGATCATGGTTAACAAAATAAGAGAACTTACTCCATCAACAAGAAATGAAAACTTGTGCATCAACCAATGTCCATTTTAGGCAACATTGGAACAAGAACCCTTAACTTTAAAGACAAAAAGTTTCTTAAAACCCATTTGATTGTTACTAGAATCTTTAACAAGTTCAGTTTTTTACCTTTCTAAGTCCCATGACCTGTTTTTCGTTTTGCCTTTTTTCTCTTCTTTTTTAGCTTGTTGAAGATATAAAACTTTTCAAATGAAGTTTTACAGAAAAAACTTCCATGGCTTCTTGTCATTATTTCCATGGATTTCTTTGTCAATAATTGCCTTGAAAAATAATGGTTGGACTTTTACCTTTTTTAGGAGATATTTCAGAGCAAGTTCTTCGTCGATTAGTATAAAATGATAACCATCTGACATAATTATTGTTATTGCTTAATGGAATTCATGAGAAGTTATAACGGGGTTTCTCTCAAAAAAGTTATTTTCTCTTTTTTCTGTCAAAACTTGTTAGGAATTCTACCACTTTTTGGCCAGTAACCTAAGAAAACCTTGTCTAGATATAATTGCATATATAAGATTGAAGGGCAATGGGGGAAATTGCACCTAAAAGATACCATGTTATTACATTATTTACATATTTTATTTATTAATTTAAATTTGAACTAGAAAATATTAAGTAGAAATCTATTTATATGCACATGACATGCAACATAAATTAGGATTATTTGAATATTGTCAATTAGATTTAGCAATTTTGAACATCACTTGATTAGACAATACAAGCATAGTATGGTCAAAATAATTAAAATACGGCATAATACAAAAATATAAATAAGACATGATTTCACAAAGTATCAAAATCTATATGAAATGAATTTTTAATGTATTAAAATTTATATGAATGTATAATGTCTTGAATTAAATCGTGACAAAAAATAACATAAATAAAAAACCACAAGTACACAAAAAAATAACAGAAAATAAAAAAAAAAAAAACTTAAAAAAATTTGCTATGTGGCACCCATGCTAATGCTTGCGATTATTTTATATAGTGTATATAGATATAGATATACATTATTAAAATATTTTTTTGGCTAAAAAGAATTAGTTATTTGATGTTTATCTCTATAGAGATTTTTAATTAAATAAATAGTTGTTAGATAAAAAGAATTTCGAGAATATAACTTGTGTTTAAATTGAATTTAAACTTCAAATCAAATCTTTGTAACCTAAAATAATAACAATAAACCAGATCTTTCTCACTATCTTGACTCTAGTTTAGACACATTTCCCAAGAAATGAGGAAAGTAAAATAGATTAACACAATAAATCTTCCCATGGAGATAGCTCATGATTAGAAAAGCTTGCATCAAATTTCAATGTTGACGATCCTTCAACCCCCAATAGTTCTCTTGCAAAATTCTCTGGGTTGAATTCTTTTTTAAAATCTTCAAGCTCTTAGGATGTAAATCCAGCATTAAAATTTAAAGCTATAGTGCCTAATGCTTAGTCCAATACCACAAGAGACATTGGTGTTGCTGCTCCAGTTAAAGAATTTAAAGCTTCAGTAAAACCCAATGCTTTATCTAATGCTAAAGTAGATATCAGTGTTGCTTTTCCAACAATAGATTTTGAAATTATAGCAAAGCCCAATGTTTTGTTTTATGCTGAAGCAGATATTTGGTGTTGCTACTTCAATGAAAGAATTTGAAGTTCTAGCATAGCTTAACTTTTCATCTGATGCTATAAAATATGCCGGTGTTGCTACTCTTTTTCAACCGATCTACTGAACCTTACCTTTTTACGTTGTGGCTGATCTTTAACACCATCAATTGCATGTTTATTTCTAATTGCATGTAAAACATAATTGTTCTACAAAATAGAAAAAAATATAATTAGTATTGTTAGATTTGCATAAATAATTCTATCATGATGAAAATAAATCACATGTCAAGCATGTAAAATTCATAACATGTTCTCGCGATTAATGGTTTTATCGAAAAAAACAAATAGATGAAAAGTTTACTCCTAACCTTCTAGCCACAAAACCCAATCCAAAAAGCATAAATATATTTATAAAAACTCAAAAAAGAGATTTATATGATCATCTCAACCAGAAAAATAGAAGATAAATGACATGTAAAAAAAAAAAGATTAAAGCCCAATATGAAATTCATGTAAATTGAGCCCCAAATCTTCATTTTTACCGAACTATTTTCATTTAAGAAAAATAAAAGTTTCTAAAAAGAACCAATCAAATAAAGGAATAAGGCTAAATACCAAAATCTCAACTATTGAGACATAAAGCATGCCATTGCAATATGCATGCTTTTTTTTTTACAATATCCATAAATCAGTAGTTTTCTTTTCTTTTTCTATCTATTTGTATATATTGAACAGATAATAGTTTAAACCCTAACGACGAAAGAAAGTAAATATAGACATAATATTTGATAAAAAAGAAGAGAGAAAACATTGTGATAATTAAACAAGGTTAATGAAATGAGAGAACTTACGTCAACATTAAGAAATGAAAAGTTATGCGTCAGCCAATGTCCATTGTTGGCAACATTGGAACCAAAACCTTTAACTTCAAAGACAAGAAGTTTCTTGAAACCAACTTGATTGTTATGAAAATTTTTGATCAGTTCAGTTTTTTAACCTTTTCAAGTCCCACGACCAACTTTTCGTTTTACCCGTTTTCCTTCTTCTTCTTCAGCTTGGTGAAGATATAAAACCTTTTAGATGAAGTCTCGCCAAAAAGCTTCCAATGTTTCTTGTCATTATCTCCATAGTTTTCTCTATTAGTGATTGCCTCGATAGATAATGGTTGGCCTGTTACCTTTTCAGAAGATAATTAGCTTATTTTAGAAATAAATACCTTTTTCAGGAAATAAATATAAAAATTAGCTTATTTCAAGAAATAAAAAAAATTCATAATTTTTTAATAAAAACCTATACATATTAGCTCACTTTTTTTAATGAAAAATTTTATTTTAAAGAAATGAAGTTTTTCCTTCTAAATCAAAGGGAAAAGGAAAATTTTATTTACGTAAAAGGAAATAGTAAGAAGAAAGTAATTACCTTTTTGCCTTAATTTGTTCTTTGTCTTTCATCTTTGCATCTTTTAGTGTGGAGGTTAGGTTCTCTTGGTACATCATATATAAATTATACATATTAAAATTAATATTTAAAAATAATAAAAAATTAAAAATACTTTGTATTAAATCCCAAATTATAATAAATAAAATACTCATTATATATTATATACATTGGAACTTCATTTAAAAACAAATAAAAATTTTAAAAATATTTTATATTAAATCTCAAATTATTTTTTAAAAAATCTTAAAGAATTAAAAATATTTTATATATGTATTAGGGAAATTTTAATTTGATATTGGCTCTCTTTGTGAAGAGGAGTTGGTTCAATTAAAGTCATATATATATTTATTTAGAATCATATGTATATTCAATTTTATTAGAAGGAACCAACCCTCCATGAAAAGAACCAAATTTTTAGGCCAAAAAATACATAAACTAAGAAAGATAAACCACCCCTCCAGTAAAAAACCGAACCCCTTAGGCCAAAAGTATCATTTTTAACGTATGTACATATAAATTATGCTATATGTCCATATCATCTTTTTATTTTTATTATTTTGAAATAGTAATTTAGGATTTTATATAAAATATTTTTTAAAATTTTTATTGTTTTTAAATTGTAATTCTAGGATTTAATGTAAAATAGGTTTTTAAGACAATATGTACATAAGAGGATGATATGTACATGTAGCATAATTATATGTATATATATTAAAAATGATTTTTTTGCTTACGGAGTTTCTTTTAATGAAAGGTCAGTTCCTTCGAATAAAATTGAATGTACATTTGAAGATAATAGTATATACATATGACTTTAATTAAATGTACATATAGTAAAAATAATATTTTTGACTTAAAAAGTCTATTCCTCTCATCGAGTGGTCAATTTGCTTCCTTAATTTGTGTTTTTTTTTGGCATAAAGAGTTAATTCTTTTCATGGAGGGTTGGTTCCTTTAAATAAAATTGAATGTATATACGACTATAATTAAATGTATATATGACAATAACAGTATGTACATATGATTTTAACTAAATATACATACAACTTTAATTGAACCAATCCCTCTTCACAAAGAGGACAAATATCAAATAAAAAATTTTCCAATAAATATATAATATATTTTAAAATTTTTTATTATTTTCAAATAGTAAAAAATTATTCCTTTTTAGCAATTCTTGGATTTAATATTAAAATTTTTATTATTTTTAATTAATAATTTGATATTTAATATTTTTTTTCAATTTTTATTCTTTTTAAATAGTTTTCTGAGGTTTAATATAAAATGCTTTTAAATTTTTTGTATTTTTAAATAATAATTTATGATTTAATATAAAATATTTTTTAATATTTTATTATTTTGAAATAGTATTTTTAGTAAATATAATTTATATAAATTATATATATTTGGGGTTAGTTCTTTTAGTATAAGAACTGACGCACCACATATTGAACTGCATATTGAACCATATATCTAATATATGTTTCAATATATATATATATATATATTTATTGAACATATATTTATTATTTTTTTAAATGTAGTTCCAATATATATATATATATATATATATATATATACTAGAATTTGTCACACCCATAAAAATGGATGAAAAAATATATATATTTTAAAAAATTTATTTTGTTTTAAAAAATAGGTTAAAAAATAAAGAGGTAATTTTTGTAATTGAGTTGTTATTTTTTAAATTAAAAGATAGATTAAAAAAGAAGAGTAATTTCAAGTAGTTATTTTTTAAGATTAAAAGACTTAATTATCCTTATTTTCTATATATAGTATAGATAATTTAAATTTAGTTTTTAAGTAATTTCTTTAACTGAGTTAGTATTATTTGACTCGTGACACCAAACTCAATTAGAAGTTTTATCTATAATATAGATATATATAAAAAATATAATTAATATATTATTTACTATAATTTGAGATTTAATATAATATTTTTATTTTATAAATTTAAAATTTAATATAAAATATTTTTAATTTTTTATTATTTTTAAATAATAATTTTAATATATATATATAAATGCATCCGTTCCCTCGGTGTAGGAACCCGCCCTCCACATTAGAACATTAAGCAAAGATGAAAAATGAAAAACAAATAAGTAAAAAGTAAAAAGATAATTATAATCTCTTTATAACTTTTTAATAATTATTATTTTTTTATATAAATAAAATTTGTCTTTCCCATATTTAAAAAAGAAAACTTCAATTCCTTGGAATGGGCCTTTTTAAACCCCATTTTTGTCCAGCTTCATGTCCTCCTCCATCCGCGGCGTCCCTTCCCGTTAAAACAAAATCTCGCCTTACCCGTGATCCCCTTTTAAGATCAAGCTTCACCCTCGTCTCTTTGTTATCATTTTGGTAGTATCCATCTCCTTGTCTAAGGCTTGAGTCTGCTACAATAAGCCAAGGAAATGA
>JBBYHK010462038.1:3207-17775 GCA_038382065.1 Adansonia grandidieri
AACCGTAAAGTTAGAAGGGAAATTGACTACACCGGCAAACATTATCCTACTATTAAATCCCAATCCCAATCCCAATCGTAATCCCAGCTCCCAGCACCACATCGGCCGACAAACTTCGCTTTCGCATTTAACACTTCCCCTGGTTAATTAACTTGATTGTTAACCAACAGTCTGCTTGAATCCAGCACTTATTGAAAATTTATCGCCTGATCAGTATTTAGTAGTACTGATTAATCAGAATTTTCGAATTTAAAAGGAGCTTATGGGCTGATTTATCCTATTCAAGCTCTTCTAATATTTGAGAATGATCTGACAAAAAACCTGTTAAAAAAATGATTAAGCCTTGGTAAAAATTCAAAGCACTGGGTCAATATTTATCCGCTTTATGGATAAAGCATTAAATTTTTAATTTTAGTAATTAAGAATTAAATTTTAACAATTAAATTATTAAAAAAAATTGAAAGTACTAGTGCAATTTGTCTTTTTTTTTAATTATATAATATAAAATTATATAATATCATATAAATAATATATATAAGATTATAACGTAAATATTAAAAGAAATATTATTTGTATTTTAAAATTTAATAATAAAAAATTATTAAATTATTAAAATTTTTATTAAAAATCATATTTTTAAAAACTTTTAAGAAAATATATAATATGATTATACTTAATTAAATTTAAACTATTCATTTATAAATAAAATTAATTTAAACAAAATTTAAAATTCATATTTTCAATTGAACCAAACTCAAACAAACATCAAATAGTGTTTATCTTATAAAGTCAGTATAATAACTTTTGTTTTTCGTTTGATATAAAGCTTTTCTTATGAATGTGATGGTTTTAGAGTGGAAAAGATTATACACACATAATAATAATAATAATAATAATAATAATAATAATAATAATAATAGGATGATATAAATTATTTCTGATATGAGTTCTTTGCTGGAAAGAATATGAAGGGCAGGAAGGTCCCTCCTTGGACTCAGTCAAGGTGATTTTATCAGAAAGGAGGGTTCTTTTGCTAATTGTCTAGAATAAGACCAATTGGCAATAGCAATGCAAATCGTATTGAAAAATTTATCAAAGGGACCTTTATCCTTTGGCAAACGCGTATTCCTTTCATCATCTGTTGATTGGAGCTCTGTTTCCTCGACTTAAACTTCACGACTCGAAAAAGAAAGTGGTATCATCAACTTTTAAAAGCAAATGTCTTTACCAAAATAAATTAATAGAAAGAATCCAAATTTCAGAAACCTTTTTCCTATTCAATATTCTCCTAATTAGTTAAATTATAACCCCACTTAAAAAAAAAAAAGAAAAAGAAAAAGGCAATCACCAACGTCTAATAATATAACCGAAATTTATTTTGATTAATCAAAAGTTTTATGGGTAAGGTTTAACTTAGCCTAGTTAAACTACAAAGGCGTCGTGGTCCATACGTTTAACAGCATAATGATATAGGATAAGAAAGTCAAAATTAAAGAAAAAAGTGAAAAGAAACTGTGTTAGATTGATTGAGCAAAACCGGCAGGGAATGATGTTTGATATTTTGACATGCTGCTCAAAGGCACATCCATCCCCCGCTCGTTTTGCCCATAAATCTCCTCGAATCTTGGGGTTGCCTGTTGTTGGCCTTCGATTGAGCTCAGGTCAACGTAGGCCTATGTTCGTCTAAGCTTATTTTTGAACAAAAATAAATTTACTTAAAAGGCAAATCAAATCAAAGTTGGATTTTTAAAAAATTTCTCAATCCAAGATCAGATTAATTCAAAATTTTATTTTTATTTAGAATTATAAAATTAAAATATTATTTTATTATTAAATAATAATTTAATCAATTTAAATTCAAAAAAACTGTCTAAAAATCAACTCACATATAAAAGTCTAGCCCAAAGTATGGGCAAAAACTACTTGGATTGGACTTCACACATCCTCGAAGATCCATCGGCGTTTATAAAAAAAGAGATCAATCTTTTAAAAAATATTTATTTTTCGTAAGAAACGCTTATTTCTTTTTAAAAGATCCATTTGATATCTTTATATACGAGGATCAACAAATTTAAGGCCATATTGTTCACAAAATTTAGGGGCATTCCAAGAGAATCATCCTATGCTCCAAAAGATTGATTATTATGGGCCAAGATATCCATTTTAAAAGAAAATTATCTAAGATTATTTATAGATGATAGGTGATTGGATGATTCCTCTTAAAATTTTATATTAAGAACAAAAAGACAGACAAAAATACCATATCCAAGACGGAACCTATTTGTAAAACAGGCTTATTTTTGTTAAGCCCATTTTTTATCCAATATTTTATCTAAAAACTTTCAAATATTTAACAAACTTTCAAGGTTAGACATACATAAACTGATTCTTTTAGAGGTAAACCATCATATTCAACCTGGCTGCAACATTTCTGCATTTTTTAACACAATGATTAATCTGCTCAAAGAAACTCAAACCCACTGCCCAGCAGAAGGGGTGCTCACAATGTTCACATCCTTGGAATCTAGTTTTCATCAACATATGGACCTTATCTGTTATCTCAAACATAGAGAGGGCCATAGGGCCTATGGTCTATTAGCAAGTAGATGCTAGAAATGGTCTTTCCCTCCTCAAATTATCAAAGTTGGATACCCTGTTCCCAGGGAAGACTGAGTTGCTCGGTATGAATCCAGGGAATAAATATGAAATGGACATCTTGTATGATAATCTGGTTAATAACTTGAAGAAAGAAAGAAAGAAAAAAAACAGAGCAAGGGTTGCACTTTCCAGGTTATGTATACTCTTCCGTTATAGATCAAGCAAATTAAAAAAAAAAAAAAAGAGAGCAAGGGTTACTGCATCAAATATTCATGGATCAAAGCAGTTTAAAGAAAACAATATTTTATTTTCGATTGTCTGACTTGAATTAGATAGCTTTACCTAGTTGAGTTTGAACCCAAATCAGATAAAAAGACAGGTTAAAGTGACTAAGTATAGTCAAAATTACACCTTGTTAAGGTAAACAATGACACTTTTTTTAACTATTTGTCACTCGTCTGCACCATCTGAATGTCGACCTACAGCTATCTGTTGCAGCAATAAAATTCATACATTAGTAATCAAATTACAACCAATAGATATTGTCATTCCATCATGATATGCATTGCTCTAAGATAAAAAAAAAACATTAGTTATGAAGCTGACATATAGATTTCATCAATTTATCATTCTACCAACAAGACTAAATGTCCTCAAAAAAGTTTGATTCCAGGCACCTGCCACCATGTAAGACAAAAGCGCCATATTCCAAGTTAACATTGGAGATGGTTCTCAACTTGTAAGAATCTCTTTTTTGAGCAAGAAACATTACTCTATAATGTGCTTTTCCAAAAGTTACCCTAGCATCATTAAGAGGAAATTTTAAAATCATTTTAGAAGATAAGTTCCTCCAAATCCAAATAAACTAAGGGTACCCCAAAACAGTAAGCCCAAACTAGCCTTACCTTTATGAGTCTTAGTCTATAAACAAGAGCAACAAGGATTCTAACAGTCTGGCTAAAAAGATTAATACACACACACACACACACACACACACACACACAGATATATATGTGCTCAGTTTCTCTCATCATAGAAGTGTCTATAAATAAGAAATGTAGGTTATGAAAATTCTCATCAATCAGCTTCTAGCCTACAGTTCTCAGTAAATTGGCTTCCTTTGTCAGTCCTAGAAGCCCAATGGCCTCAAAACCACATCCCCTTCATATCTTGTTCTTACCACACCTGTGTCATGGACAATTGAAAATGAAAGACATCCCAATGATAGACATGGCCAGACTATTTGCAAAGCAATCTGGTGTGAAAGCCACCGTTGTCACCACTCAGCTTAATGCTTCTCCCTTCTCTCAAACAATTGAGAATGAAAGAAAGTTGGGGACTGAAATTGATCTTCACATAATAAAATTCCCTTCTAAGGAAGCTGGCCTGCCAGAGGGATATGAGAACATAAGTTTGAGCGCTTCACTTCAAATAGGTCCTTAATTCATCAAGGCTCTTAGATTGCTTCAACAACTCCTTGAACAAATACTTGAAGAGTGCCGCCCCGATTGCCTGGTGGCCGATCAAACTTTCCCATGGGCTACTGAAGTTGCAAAGAAGCTGGGGATACCAAGGCTAGTTTTTCATGCAACAAGCTATTTTGCTGTCTGTGTCTTCGATAGCTTAATGCGCTACAAGCCTCAGAAAAATGTTACATCTGATTATGAACCCTTTGAAGTGCCTGGCATTCCAGACAAGATAAAGATGACAAGACTGCAACAACCACATGAACTTAGAGACAAACTTATGATGAAATAAAGAAGTTGATGCTTGAAGCTTTAGAATCTGAGATTACAAGCTACGGAATTGTCATGAACAGTTTCCAAGAGCTTGAGCCTGCTTATGGTGAACACTACAGAAAGGTTATGGGAAGGAGGGCATGGAACATTGGCCCATTATCTCTCTGCAACAAGAACGCAGAGGACAAATTACAAAGAGGGAATGCAGCCTCCGCTGATGCAACTGAGTGCTTGAGATGGCCGGACTCAAAGAAACGCAAGTCAGTTCTCTATATATGTTTTGGCACCTTGGCCTGGTTTTCAGCTGCTCAGCTTAACGAGATTGCGAAGGGTTTGGAAGCTTCTGGACAGGATTTCATTTGGGTTGTAAGGAAGGTAAATACTGAAAACGAAGAAGAGTGGTTGCCAGGAGGATTTGAAGAAAGAATTGAGGAGAAGGGTTTGATTATAAGGGGATGGGCACCTCAAGTGCTGATTCTTGATCATGAACCTATACGAGGTTTTATGACTCACCTAGGATGGAACTCAACACTGGAAGGTATCACTTACGGAGTGCAAATGGTCACATGGCCATTGAGCAATGAACAGTTCTATAATGAAAAGCTGGTAACGGAGATACTAAGAATGGTCTGATTGGATGGAAGTGAAGAAATCCTTAGTGACGAAAGAAAATATAGCCAAAGCAGTGACTGAGCTCATGGTCAGTGAAGAAGCTAAAGACAGAAGAAATAGAGCTAGTGCATTGAAAGAGATGGCAAAGAGAGCGGCTGAAAAAAGTGGATCATCTCACTACGATTTGAAGAATTTGTTAGATGGATTGAGATTTAACAGCTCTTGAGGAGAGCTAGGAGGAGTCTACTAAAGAAGATTAAAGATAAGAATAAGCGCAAACATAAATCTCTCTCTATTGCTAAAATAAATATTGATAACCCAAAAAAAAATGTCTACGCTGTTTCTTTTTAGTAATTTCCTCGCATTATTTTCCTTGTTGAACTAACTTAAGAAGAAACTTTCGATGATTTATCACTGATGCAAATATCAGAAAGGAGATTATAATTGATGTAAAATAATCAGCAAGGCCTCATCAGTTGCAAAGTTATTAGCGAAAAAGACATCGGCCAAGTAACTTGGTTTTGACATGCTATAGACTCGCAATTATTTAACAAGCTAGGAATACTAAAGTTACTGAAATTCATTTTGCAATCAGAAGATAAGAAACTAAAGAAAAATACTTTGTTATCCTTGAATAACCAATACGTAAAGAGAAAATAATAATGCAAGTTCAAACACATTTCCAGTGAAAAGCCTCATGCTGAAAAAGAAAAGGCATGCTACAATTATAATATAGTTTGGAGCAACTCACGTGGGAGCAATGGAATGCAACAATTTCCAAAAGATAGCCTCAAAAGGTGACCCAATTTAGTGCCAAGGGTTTGAATGAATTGCTTTTGTGCAAGGTATGATTTGTTGAAAGGTAGCATTTTAGAACTAAGACATGTAAAGGCTTACGTGGGAGCAATGGAATGCAACAATTTCCAAGGAGATAGCCTCAAAAGGTGACCCAATTTAGTGCCAAGGGTTTGAATGAATTGCTTTTATGCAAGGTATGATTTCTTGAAAGGGTAGCATTTTAGAACCAAGACATGGAAAGGCTTTTCAAACTTCTATGAGCAGCAAAACTAAACTTGCAAGAAAGCTAATGACGGCCAGGAATTGGAGAGCAATAATCCAAAAACCCATTATTTTAGATAACTTTATAAAAGTCAATTATATCATACTCTTGCAATGCAAAAGTCTTTACTGAATTCGAAAGACATACTAATGCTTAAACACTGCGAATCTAGTTTCTCTTTATTCTATAATCCTAAAAAAAGAAAAAAAAAAAAAGAAAAAGACGTGACCTGTAAAATTGACTTAGATCATATGTGATGCGTATGTAAAAAATCCTAAAATAGTTAGATCAAGATAAAATAGATCCAAAAGTATGAACACCCAAGAAAAAGACAAGATTGTTTTAGTATGCAGTATGTATGCAGCAGAAGATTTTCATGTAAAGGAAACTCAAAGAAAGCAAAGAGCAATGCGCCACAGAAGGATCAATCAAGAGAGCTAAGGTCATAGAGTACAGATATCATAACCAATATCATTGTTTAAACTAAATCCTAAAAAAGACGTGAGATACAAATAAAGATGTACATAATAGAACAATATGGGATCACTATGCCAACCAATTGTGCCATCAACTCATTTTTACATGGTTCTTACTTCTAACATGATACCAATCAAGTTGGAGCAATAGGAAAAAAGCCAAGTAAGCTGGTGCAATTTCATGTGATTGTCCACACCAAAAACTAAATAAAAAGAGTCAAAGTTACGCTAAAATTAACACATAGATTTTACAGGAGAAACTAAGAGAAATACCAGTTAAAACTTAAAAGCATGCACACAAATATTTGTTTGTTTAAGCTGCTTTATCCTCATTAATTGCCATGCCTGAAAATTGAGAACCTGATAGGCCAATGGTGCAACTAGGAAGTGGAAGCCAAACTAGCCAACATGATTACTTCAAAGAAAATTACAGAAAGGAAACCAAAGTATTTACGCTTTAATAAGATTACTTACCAGATGCTCTGTTAACACTCTGCTAAGAATGCTTTCAATTTTATACCCACTATACAATGAAAAGTTTCATCAAATATTCTGCATGCCAAAAGGCCCAGACTAAGTGTGCATACCATACTAGATCCGTGATGTAACTAAGTCGTACAACAGAACTGGTTTAAAATTGACATGTAAAATGGCTTATTTCAGGTTGATTGTTGATGTATGAAGTTAGCAAACCTTCACAAAATATCTGAAGCAAATAGAATTACAAAAAAAAAAAATGCTGTCAGAATTCTTGAGTAACTAATCATAACAAACCTTTAGAAGATCAACTCTGACCATCCATGTAAGATGATGAATTATTGAACATGAGAGGAATCAAAACCATAAAATAAATTACATTGGTTCCAGCCTCCATCACTTCAAAAAAGAGCATTTACATTTATCGGGGATACATGATGTTGTGAAAGCATACATGATGTTACAGCAAAATGCAAACCAGTACTAGAGAATTGGCTCCTCATCGAACAAGAATAGAGGGAGACTATATAAAAATAAATAATAGTAACAAGCAAAAGTATCAAGTAGAAATAATACCTCTTCACTCAATTCTAATACAATTTTGCACCAAAGAAAATTGATTTTCAATTTAATCACAGCAGAAGAAACAGAAAAAGTTTCATTCTATTGAGTTTGTAATGTTTGTGTACCAAAAGCTAAAAGATTGTTTCTCCCATTTTTTAAAAAGGGAAAAGAAACAAGTTAAAAATCTGCCAAATCTAATTCATGGTCAGACTGCAAAGCTTGAAAAGAACAATTATAAGTGACTTTATTAACATTTCAATATCTCCACCTTAATCAAGAAGGATGATTAAAGATTTTATTTGATATCCAATCCGGAAAAGCTAACATTAGTTTCTAGTCAAATCACAGAATGAAACACCATAATAACCTCGATGAGTAATAAAGTAGCCAATAAGATAATGAGTAGCAAAGCACTGCTCAAGTAAGCTCATTTGTCACCTGTGATATGACTATTTATGGCAAATGGCAACTTTCAACTTATCAGACAGAAGACCTATTAGATTAAAGTCTCAACGGTAGTAAACTCATGCAGCTTTCAAGAATTGTATAACTTGTGAAAGATGATCATGTAAGCGAGTAAATTTGAAAGAAAAACACCAGTTATATCTAAAATTTTCCTCCAAAAGCCTTGCTAGAAACAGTGCATCATTTTTTAAATCACCAAATTTGAGATAAAAAATCAAATCAATAAGCCAAAGAAAAATTGATAGGCAATTACTACAAATTATAGTTTTAAGAGAAATCACACCTCAAATATGGCCCAAAACAATCTCTCTCTCCACTAGAATGTCAAAATTCCCATCACCAACAAAGGCTCAGGAGTACACTAAACAAGTCAACATCCCCAGAATATAAAATATCAACAATGACAAAGCCACCTGCATTTAGTATCTGCCAGCCACGAGCAATAAAAACACAGACAAAATATTTCACCGTCCAACACAATACCAAACTTACTAATGAACAGATGCATATAAAAAATAAAGGAAAAAAGATAATTTACAACATTAACCTTGTAAGTCTCAGTGGAATGCGGACGATGCATCAATTTCAAAGTTCAAACCTCATAAATTTCAAAACCAAGAAACATCAATCATTGTTTAAGAAAATGGGAAAAGGCTTTAATAAATGAGAAAAAGACAAGATCATAAATTTAGCAAAACGTTTGTTCATACCTGAATGTGTTGGAATGGAATCTCAGTGGGAAGTCACTATCCTAAAGACAAAAGTTGTGTAGACTACTTTTGAACACTCCCTGAGAGGTAGCATTTAACTTAATATTTAGAAAATATAGAAGATTGAAATTCATGGTTTCATAGTGCCTGCAGGAATTCTGGAAACCAGGCCACGAAACTCATAGCACTATAAAGAAAAAACCAAAAAATATTGACTAATCCTAACAAGAGGAATTACCAAACAAGGGTGTCTAGAAAGTTGATTGAAAAAAAATAAATCAAGATTTCAACTATAGATTGCTATAAATAAATTAAATGAAAAACAAAACAGCAAATTCCAATATCTTGCCATGGAACTTTGAAATTCATAGCAACAGAAACAAAAACAAAATTGACTAGCCTCCATCAAGAAACCCATTTCTTTTGAGAAATTGCTGCCACATCAAAATATTGGAATTTGGTCACATTATCCTATCAAACTCACTTTCCCAGCTTTCTGGCCTTCTGGATTGTATGTCCATCATCTTAATCTCTACATGTCAAAAACCCAAGAATCACGGTTCTCTAACCCTCAACTTTTAAACCCCTTATGCTTCTCCACTAAACCATCTTTATCCTGGCTTGGGAGGCTTCAATACTGTAATTGAATATTTAACATGTTTTGGGAGACACAACCCTACTATTCTGTTAAGTCCATACTTTGGCTATTGCAGCATGGACTTTGCAAGCTATTGATGTTATTATAGATGAAAGATGACATAAACAAGTGTCTCAACCCTGGTAAATTCTAGCAGCTTTCAAGAATTTTATGTCTAGGGAGATGAGCACCAACAACTAAGCAAATAAATTAAAAAGAAAAGCACTATCTATAATTATCAAGCCAAAAAAGCTAAAATTATGCTCTAGAATCTAAAGCAGAACAGATAATAATTTTTAAGCCAGAAACTACCAAATTTGAGTAATTTTTAAGCCAGAAAAAAAAGCCAAGGTAGTGACTGACCTGATGGTTAGTGAAGAAGCTAATGACAGAAGAAATAGCTAGCGCATTGTAAGATGGCAAACAGAGCTGTTGAAGAAGAAAGATCATCTCATTCCAATTTGAAGGATTTGTCAGACAGATTAAGATTGAGCTTCTCTCGAGGAGAGCTACAAGGAATTCATTGAAGAAGGATTAAAGATAAGAATAAGCTCAAACATAAATCTCTAAGTCTTGCCAAAATAAATATTGATAACAAAAAAGAAAAAAAGCAACCTAGTCTTCTCTCTTCCTTTTAGTAATATCCTCGCATTATTTGTCCTTTTCCCTGCTGAACAAACTTAAGAAGAAACTTTCAATGATTTATCATTGACGCAAATTTCAGAAAGGAGATTATTAATGCAAATTAATCTTCTGACCCCATCAGTTGCAAAGTTATTAGTGAAATGGACGTCAGCCAAGTTAACTTAGTTTTGATGTGCCATAGACTTGCAATTATGAATGTAACAAGAGTGTTAGCTAACAATCAATATGCTAAAGTTAATGAAATTCTTTAATCAGAAGATAAGAAGCTAAACAAAAATACTTTGTTATCTATGAATAACCAATATAAACAGAAGATTAGCTTGATATTTACCTGAAAATCAATATGCAAGTTTAACACTTTGCCAGCGAAAAGCTTGGTACTGAAAAAGAAAAAGCCTGCCACAATTTTAATACAGTTTGGAACAACTCAACCAGGAGCAATGTAATGTGACAATTTCCAAAATATAGCCTCAAAAGTTGACTGAATTTAGTACCAAAGGTTTGAATGAATTGCTTTTACGCAAAGTATGGTTTCTCGAAAAGGAACAGCATTTTAGAACTAAGACATGGAAAGGCTTTTCCAACTTCTATGAGTAGCAAACTGAACTTGCTAGAAAGCTAACAAGAGCCAGAAATTGGAGAGCAATAATCCAGCAACCCATTTTTTTAGATAACTATATCAAGGTAAATTACAGAATACTCTTGAAATGAAGAAGTCTTTACTGAATTCAAAAGAAACGCTGATGCTTAAACATGACTAATCTAGTTTCTCTTTATTCTATATAATAATAAAAAGGCTAAAAAGATGTGAAACATGATACTGGCTTAGATCATATTTGATGCATAATACAACATCCTAAAATAGTTAGACAAGATAAAATAGATCCAAAAGTATGAACACAAATATGTAAAGGAAAAGATTGTTTTAGTATGCGGCATGTATGTAGCAGGAGATTTTCATGTAAAGAACACTCAAAGAAAGCAAAGAGCAATGTGCCACAGAAGGATCAATCAAGAGAGCTAAGGTCAGACACACAAATATCATTGTTTAAACTAAGCCCCAAAAAAGAAGTGAAATACAATGAAAGATGTACACCGTAGAACAATATGGGATCAATATGCCAACCAACAGTGATATCAACTCATTTTTACTTGGTTCTTACTTCTAACACGATGCCAATCAAGTTGGGGTAACGGCAAAAAATGCGAAGTAAGATGGTGCAATTTCATGTGATTGTCCACACACAGAGTTTACAGGAGAAACTACAAGAATTACCAGTTGAAAGCATACTCATATTTATTTGTTTAAGCTGCTTATCCTCATTAATTGCCATGCCCGAAAACTGAGGTCCTGATAGGTCAATGGTGAAACTAGGAAGCGGAAGCCAACCTTTCCAACATGGTTATCTAGGAGTAAAATTACAGAAGAAACCAAAGTATATAAGCTTTAATAAGATTACTTACCAGATACTTTTCTCGAAACTCTGCAAAGCATGCTTTTAATTTTATACCGTCTATACTGTTAAAAAGTTTCACCAAACATTCTGCATGCCAAGAGGCCCAGACTAAGTGCACATACCACACTAGATTTGTGACTTAACTCAGTGTACCTACAATAGGACTTGTTTAAAATTGACACATAACATGGCTTATTTTAGGTTGATCATTGATGTATGAAGTTAGCAAATCTTCGCTAAATGTCCAAAGCATATAGAAGAACAAAGAAAATGCTGTCAGAATTCTTGAGTGACTAAGCACAACAAACCTTTAGAAAATCAACTCTGACCATCCAGGTAAGATGATCCATTGAACACCAGAGGAAACAAAACCATAAAATAAATAACATTGGTTCCAGCCTCCATCAATTCCCAAAAAAAGTATTGACATTTATTGGGGACAGACAATGTTGTGAAAGCATATATCATGTCACAGCAAAACCCAAACCACTAATAGAGAATCACAACAAAAAGCTGTTTTTCTTGAAATTATTTTGAGAATCTACCTCATCGAACAACAATATAGGAGAATATCTAAAAGTAAATAATAGCAACACACAAAGTGTATCCTGTAGAAATAATATCTCTTTGCTAAACTCTACCGTAATTTTTGCGTCAGAGAAAATTGAATTTTCGATTCAATCACAGCAGAAGAACATAAAAAGTTTCATTCGATTGAGTTTGTAATATTTGTATACCAAAAGCTAAAAGGTTGTTTTTCTCATTTTTTTAAAAAAAAGGAAAAGAAACAAGTTAAAAATCTGCCAAATCTAATTTATGATCAGACTGCAAAGCTTGAAAAGAACAATTACAAGTGACCTTATTAACATATCAAGATTTCCACCTTTACCAAGAGAGATGATTAAAGATTTTATTTGATATCCAATCTGGAAAAGTTAAAATTAGTTTCCTGTCTAATCATAGAATGGAACACCACAATAACATCAATGGAACGTGATAATTTCCAAAAGATAGCCTCAATGGGTGACTGAATTTAGTACCAAAGGTTTGAATGAATTGCCTTTATGCAAAGTATGGTTCCTCGAAAGGGGTAGCATTTTGGAACTAAAACATGGAAGGATTTACTAACTTCTATGAGTAGCAAACTAAACTTGCTAGAAGATTAGCTGCAAATCATTATGTAAGTTTAACAAATTAGTGAAAAGCTTCATGCTGAAAAAGAAAAGGCATGATACAATTTTAATATAGTTTTGAACACTCACCTGGGAGCAATGGAATCTGACAATTTCCGAAAGCCAGCCTCAAAGGGTAACTGGATTTAGTGCCAAAGGTTGGAATGAATTGCTTTTATGCAAAGTATGGTTTCTCAAAAGGGGTAGGCATTTTTGAACTAAGATATGTAAAAGCTTTTCTAAGTTCTATGAGTAGCAAACAAAACTTGCTAGAAAACTAATGAGAGCCTGAAATTGGAGAGCAATAATCCAGCAACCCATTTTCCTAGATAACTCTATAAAGGTCAATCATATTAGACTCTTGCAATGCAAAAGTCTTTACTGAATTCTAAAGACATATTAATGCTTAAACATTGCTAATCTAGTTTCTTGTTATTCTATAATCCTAAAAAAAAAAAAAAGGATGTTACCTCCGAAATTGGCTTTAGATCATATGTGATGCACATGTACAAACATCCTAAAATAGTTAGACCAAGATAAAATAGATCCAAATGTATGAACACCTAAGAAAAAAAAAAAGATTGGTTTAGCGTGCGACATGTATGTAGCTGAAGATTTTCATGTAAAAAGCAATACAGTTAAAGAAAACTTGAAATACAGATATCATAACCAATATCACTGTTTGAACTAAACCCTAAAAAAAACTTGAAATACAGTTAAAGATGTACAAAGTAGAACAATATGGGAGCACAATTCCAACCAATGGTATTATCAACTCATTTTTACATGGTTCTTACGTCAAACATGATACCAATCATGGGAAAAAAGCTAAGTAAGCTGGTGCATTTCATGTGATTGTCCACACCCAAAACTACATAAAAAGTGTCAAAAGTTACCCTAAACCCCAAGAGAATTACCAGTTAACAGCATGCACATATGGAGTTTACAGGAGAAACTAAGAGAATTACCAGTTAAAAGCATGCACATATTTGTTTGTTTAAGCTGCTTTATCCTCATTAATTGCCATCCAGAAAATCGAGAACCAGACAGATTAATGGTAGGAAGCGGAAGCTAACCTAGCCAACATGGTTACTTAGAAGAAAAATTACAGAAGGAAACCAAAGCATTTAAGCTTTAATAAGATTACTTACCATATGCTTTCTTAACACTCTTCTAAGTATTCTTTCAATTTTATATCCAATATTCTGCATGCCAAGAGGCTCAAAGTAAGTGTGCACACCACACTAGATCTGTGACTTAAACCAGTGTACTAAACAACAGAACTTGTTTAAAACTGACACCTAACATGGCTTATTTCAGGTTGATCATTGATGTATAAAGTTAGCAAACCTTCGCTAAATGTCTGAAGCAAATAGAAGAATAAAGAAACTGCTGCCAGAATTCTTGAGTGACTAATCATAACGAACCTTTATAAAATCAAATCTAACCATCCACGTGAGATGATGCATTGAACAATAGAGGAAACAAAACCATAAAATAAATAACATTGGTTCCAGCCTCCATCACTTCCAAAAAGGCATTTACATTTATTGGGGGTACACGATGTTGTAAATGCATAAATGATGTAACAGCAAAGCGCAAAACACTAACAGAATCACATCAGAAATCTGTTTTTCTTGAAATTCTATAGAGGTTCTGCCAAATCTAATTTATGATCAGACTGCAAAGCTTGAAAAGAACAATTACAAGTGACCTTATTAACATAGCAAGATCTCCACCTTCATCAAGAGGGATGATTAAACATTTTATTTGATATCCAATCTGGAAAAGCTAACATTAATTTCCAATCAAATCACAGAATGAAACACCACAATAGCCTCATTGAGTAAAATAAAGTAGCCAATAGGACAATGAGTAACAAAGCTTGAAAAGAACAATTACAAGTGACCTTATTAACATAGCAAGATCTCCACCTTCATCAAGAGGGATGATTAA